>OZ023313.1:57186281-57346281 GCA_964007375.1 Ophion obscuratus
GCAGTTTTTATAAACGTCGCTGCATTGTTGTTGTGGAATTTTTTTTATCGAAACAATTGCTTTGCACTACTAAATTTAGCACATTTTCTCAAGAAAAATCGTGAATCTGGCCGCAGTTAATTTCTCTCGCTGACAAACTCTCTACGCTCATTGACAATAAAAATTCTGCTCAATTCGTGATTCCTCATGAGAGATTGCGTCAAACTGTCTACTTTTACTTCCATCAAATCTTCGTTACGAAAATGCCTCAATAATTTTTTGAGTCGCTTGTTTAGAGATTTACAATGACAAGCTTCAAAAAAACGATCTCGTAAAATAATCAAAATATAGAAGTGAAAATATGAAAACGAATTTTCATTGCCTTCCAAGAATGCAAACTCCAGGTCCATAGGTTTACTCCAATTCGTCGAAATTCTTAGGGTTGCATCCATGATAAAATTTGCAGGTATATCCAATCGACCGTTCAATGGTACAGGATGCGAGACTAAATTTAAAATGCCCCGTTACGATTCACAATAACGTTATTAACGGTAGTAGCATATATCGACGGAATGGTTCATGTCTCCTTCCTTTTTCCAAGCTACGCTGCGATATCTCGCAAAAAAAATGATTATTCCTCGCTATGACTTCAGGAAAATGGACGAACTGTCGGTGACAAGAAGCTCGTCTGTGAACCGGATCCAAAGAATATCACCTTCATATTTAGGCCTATGATGCAATTCATCGAGGAGATCGAACGAGCTCTCGACTGCAAACCCGGGTAAAATCTTCAAGCTGTTGAGTAAATTTCCGCCAGTCGCACATTCAACGACTTCCATCGTGTTTGATTCCAGATGTCCCTGCACGCTGAACAGCTTCATTGCGGATTACGTGAAAGAGATGTTTTTGGGGAGACACCACGTAATGGTGGCGACTACGATCGACACAGCAACGAAGGGCTCGGAGGCGTGGCGCACCACGACTCCACCCGAGCTCATGAAAGATCTCGGCTTAACACGACCTCTGTTGCAGGTGAACGATGATTTTTTTTTTCGTAGTTCAATTTTCCCCCTTCTGGAATTGACGTTTGAATGAGACGAAGTTGGAAATTGTATGTTGAGTCGATTAAATTGATCGAATCGATTTTCAGAGCACCGTGAAAGTGGAACAGTGCGTCGCCGAGCTTCGATCTTTGATGATAGCTCTGCCACTACAGGGCGAACACTTTTGTACACTGGCTCTAAACGTACTGCACAATTATCGCGAAACATGTAACGCCGCTTATCGCGGTATAATACAGCCGGACAGCGAGGACAAGCGCATATGTTCGGCGGCCTGGCTGAAGGACGACGACATCAGTCGATTTATCAAGTACGTAATACACTTTTGAAAATAAAAAACCTGATTCGCGCAAAGGCTATGATCGTGAAATTTTTTTAGTACTGTACGCAATTTTTATGTTTTTTCTACATTTTATACTCGACATTTTTCGAATACTATGAAAATTGTGATTTAACGACTTTATTAAATGCAAAATTATAGAAGTTTTTATATATGATGTTTTGTCGATGTGACGACACGAAAATTAGGGTCATTGAGAAGAAACTAATTTGGAAGGTATAAGTAAGGTGATTGAAAAATGTCTTGGACATTTATTGGTATGTACACTAACAGAGTTGTGTACCAAATTTCATAAAAAATATCAATAATTAAAGAACCTATAAACAATCTCGTGAAGGACCTTTGAGCGTGAGGGGCTCAACGATGTACTTCATTTTGGCCACCCGGTTGCACTGAAACAAAAAAACGAGTTAAAAAAAATACATAATATTGCCTAAAACTTGACCGGCCTTTTTTTTATCTTACCGTGTTTCAATTATCAAAAAAATGATATTTTTAAAGCTTTTTTTTCGAGGAATGTGACATTGTTAATAAACAATGAAAAAGACACATTAAGAAGAAAACCGTCTGTCAAAATTAAACTACTATAACACTGAATAAGTATACGAAATTTCAAGTCAAGCCGTTCCTTAGATGTCGGGAAATCGTGCGCAACGTTTTGAAAAACGTAATTTCGAGAAAAACGCGTTTAAAGTTTTACGAGTAGTTCTATCGTTGTGATAATAAGTTTACCTTCAATCTGCGCTTCGTGCACCATATGTGGGACCTTTTTCTTCAATTTGAGTTGTCCTGACTGACTATCGATATTTTTTAATTTCCACAGTAGCCTGACCCCTTGAACTCTCGGACCTTTGAACATTATTAAGTATAAAAAATGCATGCTAAACTAGAGCTCTGTAACTGAAATCCAAGTGGTAGCACTCGATAATTTTTTCCCCGTCTTTCTACACAATGTTCGCTCCTTTGTTATGTTCAAATTGGCACATCTGAATATTTAATCGATATATGTCAAACATCCGGGCGCAAAATCAAGTCGATTACAATTCCTTAAGATCGCTGCCAAATTGGGACAATCTGAAGAACGAGACGTACAAGCGACCTGGAAAGCCGACACGATGGCAGATGAGACGTCAGGAGACCCAGGACGAGGAAAGCCCCGAAGAAGTACGTCAGCGTAACTTACGAGAGGCTGAGATACTGGCGAGTAATCTCGGCGAGGGTGGCATTAATTCTCACGAGATACTCTCGGATGTTGGACAATTGCGGAGTCTCGCTTTGCTGCAAGAGAGCATGGAGTGGTTCGCCCTGTCGACTAGGACGTTGATTGCCGAATTGCACCAAGCCCAGAGTGACCGCGACGGTCAAACACTTTTGCCACCTATGCCCGTTCCCCTTGTCGAATCGCTCGAACAAGTGGCCAACGAGTTCGAGGAGCTCGCCAATACTTGCATACTCGTCCTTCATCTTGAGGTAAAATCGAATTTACGCTGTCGTTGCATTCGCGCCCACGAGCATACGTGGCTAAGCGGTCACCCATCCAAGTATTGGCCCAAGCCGACGCTACTCGATATGGGAGATCGCCGAAGCCGCGCATCCGCTACCTCCAGTCACAAAATAACCTGGATGTAAAATAATTCGTGAAATATGTTGAAAATGGTCATTCGTGTATAGAAAAAAAGCTGCCATGCAAAATAACACGATCAAGATATTGAAAACTGGTTCAGGTACGAGTTCAGTGCTTCCACTATCTGCTGCCGAAAGGAGAGTACAGCCACTTGTGCGGCGGAGTCAAAGACCCTCAAGAGGCTGATCCCAGAGTCGAAGAGCTCAGCAGGGTACTCCAGAATATCGACGAGGCGTTGCAATCCACTTTGCATCCGAAGAAAACCAAGGTGAGCCATTGGCGTTTCCCGATTGAACCGGTCATTCCTAAACCTCTCACATTGGACCAGGCGCATCATTTTAGTTTGTAACTGCAAATACTTTCAAATATGGTGAATAAAAAACCATAAATAAACGGGCCCTTAAGGTATGCCTTTCGCGGAGGTCATTGTCACCAGGATCATTGGTAAATTATAGTGGCGCTTAATAAAAATAACTCACAGCCAATTATTATACCCAACGATAAACTAAAATTTAAAAAATCACGCCAATTTAGTACTTTTGGACATTTTCTCTGAAACGTCGCGACTATAAAAATTCTTCTGTTAGTCACGTTTTTCTAAGTTTTATCATTAATATTTCCTTGAAGCATTCGGTGACCTCCTGTTTTAATTATTCATAATCTTTTACACGCGTTGAACAGTTTATATCAATGTCGAGATGTTATATCAATCAATGAGACGATGTTTAGAGTCGTAATTTTTTATTAAAAGTTCGGTAACTTGACTTGAAATTTTACCAGTATGCTGGCATGTACTTTTACTTAATTATAGACGAAATTCGGTTAATTGTTAAATATTCGGATTCGTGAAAGAAATATACTAAAGGCCCTAAAATGTTATTCGGTGCCAAAACTTTGAAGAACGTTTTACCTATGCGTTATACGAAGAGAGACCATCAGTTTTCACCATAAGGAATCTGGTATAAAATATCTTGAAATAGTGATTTTTTCAAGATTTTGTAACAATCTAAAACAAAGCCAAAGCAATCTTTGGGAAATTCTCGTTTTATAAATTCTCTTCACGCTATTCGTAAAATGAAGAGGGACCAATTCGTTTGGGTTTTTTTTATAAATATTAATCCGACGGCGTGTTTTTTAAATTGACAAATAAGCGAACCTCAATCGCTAAATCCGACGGTTCGAAAAAATACGATCTCCTTTGTTGTAGTATATTTTCGAGGGTCTGGGCCATCTGATTGCAAAGATTCTCATCACGTCAGCCCAGTACATCGGCAAGATAGACGAGAGCGGGATACAGAGAATGTGCAGAAACGTTTTCACCCTGCAACAGACTCTCACGAACATAACGATGGCACGCGAGCTCGCACTCGACTACGCTCGCCAGTATTTCGAACTCTTCTACGAGACCCCGGAGGGAATTCTCAACAGCGTGCTGGAGAACGGTCCTCAATTCTCCGAGCTCGAGTACATGAACGCCTTTCAATTGATCGCGCGGAGTCAACCGCAGTACACGTCGATAGGAAAACACCTAGAAAGGTTGTCGGAGATTCTGGGGGAAATTGGCGTTACAGTTTAACAATAACTAGCCGAACGTGAATAATTTGAAATGTCATCACGCGGACGGAAAAGGAGAATGCCGCCAAGCGAAAACAAAAACCAGATGCACGAAGGAATCAACGTCGCAAACGAAAAAAAACTGCACGAATACGATTTTCCGTAAACTATTATCCCACTTTATTGGGAGCGTGCGCAGCAAAAAAATGGTCACGTGATCGAAACGTAGTAGACAATTTTGTTGCTCGTGAAAAGGGTGACCAGCAGCACAGTAAATTCAACTCGACCTGAAAATAGTCATAATGAAGATCGTCGAATGCTCATCAATATCTTTGCGTCGTTTAATAATGTCGCACGATCTAATTTGTATCAGCGTAAATAGAATTGGGCTGAGTGATCCAGAGACATAATATTTAAGCTTTAAGCCTCAGAGGGCCCCGTAGCGAATCTGAAACTGCACATGGAGTCAGATTGACCCCAAGCGACTTCTAGCTTCAATTTTTTCGAAACCACACGTTTTCAAAATGTACAGAAGTTCTTTACAGATAATTTATTGAACTTAAAGGCTTCGCAGTTAGATTTAAAAAATGCAATTAATTTATTGAAGAGGTGATTGAATTCGAAGCAAAAAAAATGTTGGGGTCAGAATTGTTTGAATTTCGCAGCAGCAAAGCGTGTCTTTTACTGGCTCGGAATAGAATTTCCAGCCATTAGAGACACAATCACCGCTGCAGCGTCCTGCAAATGAAGCGGTAGCTCGATTGCCCGGAAAAACGTGCGAGGAAAAATAAAGTTAATACGAACTAAACGTTACCTGTAAAGGGCATCATTTCGCGTAGAAAAAATACACATCTCCAAAAAGGACGGGGCCAACAGGGCGAAAAGAAGGGAACTTGATATGCCACTCTTTCCTTGCGAGCTCTTATGCTTTGTGGTTTTTCTCAAACATCCTACGCCGAGTTACCCCGTTAGTTTTGTTAGCCCCGCGCTCAACGTCGGAGATTTTTTTCTGTGCGTTCACGCCGCCTACACATCCACGTGTAGCCGTGCTGTAAGCGCGAGGATTTCACGAATACCATGGGGACCCTCGGAAACTTGTGAATAAGGCGAAAATGGAGATCGAAACCGCTAATCGATCAATAATGAAGCTCCCATCGAGCAATAAATAAGGAGATAATAAATAAGGTGATAAAGTCGTGTAGAATTGTATACTAGCTCGATACATCCGAGTAGAAGTTCTGGATTAAGCAGAATACATGATGAAAAAATGGAGAAAAATGCGCCTAATTGTTATACTCATTGTACTCGGACTCGCAACGTTGACAAAGCTATCGAGTTTTTATAGTGAGTTAATGAAAAGTCGTGAATTTTGCAGATAATAATAAAAAGTTCGACAAAGTTTGACTTAGATTTTTTCGAAGTCGACAATGCAGTTCAATGATCCTTCCTCCTTCACTGCTTCATCTTTTCAGGAAGAAAACACATATTGGATCAAACACAGCCATGGAAACTTTCTAAAATATATGTTAAGGTGACCCTTCCCAGATAGAACAGGAAGGTCTAATATACATAAAATTTTTTTTAAAATATATTCAGAGGTACGGGGTCCTTCCCCTTTTACCATCCCCTCCTGTATTAATTCCATTCCTTCCGACATTCACAATCCTTCTAGAGTTCCCTACACTCTTTCCTAATGCACTACTGCATCGCATTTGCACGAGGGTCCAGGGGAACTGCGGAAAACCTGGGGCGGATACAGGCGGCTATATTTGGCTGAGTTTCAGTTGTATTAACCATCAGAAACTCAAACAAACTGCCTCCTGCTCAGAGGTTGACGTGCAAACCAGTGCACGGGCAAGCGGTCACCGCTCCAAGTATTGACAGCCTCTACTGCTGCCTAACTTCAGTGGCCGCCGAGCCCGCACACTGACCGCGCGCCCACTTCTGTCGGTGTCTATACATACATGTATATATGTATATGATATGTATACGTCTATGATAGACCTGTATTATACGGATATTGAACGTATCTGGAGCTATTTCTCTGATGATAGTGAAAGAATTTCACATACGTATATTATACAAGTATTGGACATCGAATTATATACATATATTATATGTATAAGGAACATGTACTCAACAATAAAAATGAATTCAACTGCATTGCTATCAATATCACGTATTATATACGTACATTGGACGTGTTTTTTTTTCAACATTATCTCCGTGGAACTTTGTGCATCTCATGTACGTGTAATATTCGTTCATCATATTACGATTGTGATTCCATTATTGGATTCTGTTCGTTCTTCTTTCGTTGAATCTTTGTTGTTGAATATACGTATATTATACGTCCATTAAATAGCTTCAGATCCAGGAATCACAATCATAGGATAATGAACGACTATTATACGTATATGAGATGTACAAAATTCCACGGAGATAATGTTGAAAAAGACACCTCCAATGTACGTATATGTTACTTCCCTGATACCCTGTTTCAAAGAACCGATACAAACCAATAAAAAAAGAAATACTATCGGAAAGTGATCTGTTTTTGTCCTCGGAAATGCTTATGAATTCCGATAGGATTGACGACTTTTTGAAATATATGATTCTATCGGGTTTTGTACGTATCTACGGTGCCCATAGATTACCTATAAAATCCGAAAACGGTTCCGCGTAGTTCAATTTGTAAATGCAGATACCTTTTAAATTTCAATCGTAATTAACCTGCAACAGCAGATTACTTTAAAATGTCCAGTACATTCTAACGGAATGAACTTGCACTCACAAACTGGAATTCTATTGGTACTAATCGGCAGAATCCAATTATAGTTCGTATAGGAAGTTATATGCTACAATCGAAATTTGACAGCAATCAGTTTGTATGTGACTTTTCAGATCGAAAACTTATCGTTAGCTGTACGAGAATGTATACGTATTCGCAATTATTTTTTGTCTGAACCTACTGGACTTTTCAGATCGAAAGCTTACCTTTTACTGTAGGAGCATGTATTCGTATTTGGAGATTATTTGATATCCGCACCTATTTACATGTACTTGTATTATAAAAGATTCGTCCTCAGAAAGTGGCACGGTTTTTTATCAGTAAATACGGGTCTGGTATTTATAAGGGTGGGATCCATTCAATCGTTTGCTATATGGATTCTACAATCCAACAATAATCCTTTCTTGTATGAGAATGTATGTGTATCTCCGAATTATTTTTTATCCGCACCTATCGGAATGTACTAATATTGTAAATATTTCACTCTCAAGAGGAGGCGTCAGTTTTCATCAGTAAATACGGGCCAATCATTTAACTGTGTGAATCGGTTTTTTCCTATGCACATAACATGCACATAAAGTGAGGATTCATTAAATCGGTTAACACTCAGTTACACTGTAGAGGCAGTATTGTGATTTTTTTAAGTTTTTGTATTACTCTTCGGATTAGTCTAGTCTTTGAATTTTTTATTGCATTTCCTAGCATGCATTGGATATTCAGTAGAAACTAAATATTACGGTAAAAATCTTGACCGTGAAATGTAGCAACAAAAATCTGTGCAAAATTTTAGATAGACAAAGGGCTTTTCGGAAGTTTAGATAGACAATTGGCTTTTCGGAAGTATACCCACGTACTAGTGTGAACTGCCGTCTCTTTCTATTTTTCTTAACATTTTTCAAAATGCAAAAAATGTAAACAAAATAATGAAAACCGTAAACGCTCTCTGTGTTTTGTGTAACAAACAGGCTATTTCACGTAAAGCAGACCTGATTCTGTGGCTGAATCTTTTACAATACAAATAAATACATATATGCACAAATAGACTAGTTTTGTACTTACGTATACATTACCATAGGCGCAGATGCCATTTTTTATTGGATATCCATATATAGACCGACCGAAGCATTATCACTCAAGTCTGCATAGGTTGGAAAATACCAATTTAAAACAGATACAGGATTCGAACGGGTATAAGTTTGACTCATATTTGCATACAAGCACCCGAGCTTCATTATTAAGCTGAATCTTTGACTGTACGAATAAATGCCGAGATGGGCAGATACATTATAATCTGCATCAACATATGCATTCACATAGACTTAAAGATCAGTTTTGCATTAGATAATCCATACAGAGCCCTATCTGAAATATTCTCTCTTCACCCTGGATAAGTTTGGAAACTCTCATTAAAACATATACAGGTTAAACCCATATTTATCAATAAGATCGTTGAATCTGTATATCCCCATTAAATGTTAATCAGTCAATACCAATTACTGCCGATGAAGTGACTTATCTGAAATATCTGATTCATTCATATTGAAAACATACATTTTTATCGGAAAATGATGCGTTTTTGTCCGTGGAATCACAAATTCTGTCCCATACAAAACTTGGTCCTAATATATCTGTAATTTCTCATAAGGCGAAATAAGTACAGTTTCATACGTATCAGTTTTTGCATTCGAGATCTGATAGCTAAAAATCGTGGACTTTCCCGTTTTATGCACATTCGCGTCCAAACGGTCAAGTCCATTTGAAACTTATAAATTTATAACTTGTGGAAATACAATTAGAAAAATATTCAAATCAAATCCGTAGCTGCTGATAAATGCACGCAACTTGTCGATCACTGTAAAATGCAGATTTGATGCAGTAGATCGCACATACGTTATTCCCTATAGATTCCATCTTGCTCATAAAAACAATAGAATCTGATACATTCCATATCGGTTTATCCAAATAGAAACCGTATATGCGAACATTCCAATGAGTCCAGATAAATTACGAAAATCCGCTATCTGTGCTGCCAATAGACCAAACAGCAATGTATCGGATTTTTATCGTTGGCTACAGGATCCTATCGGTCCTTTGCAACAGGGACAGTGCATGGTTTGGCGAAATAAATGTGTGATGCCAAGACGGCAAGTTTGCAGCCAATATACACAACAATTACCTGCTGCAAAAACGGTACTGATGTGGCAAGCTCCAGATTTGGAGTGATATCATTTTTATATCGCGTTTCAGTCATAAATGCACCACGCTGTGACGCTCAGTTGCCGGTAAAAACGAGGCAAGTTATCGCGGCATTGAGACGGAAAGTTTGGAATACGTTATTCCAGCAAGGTTAGGGCACATTGGCGGCACGCTGTGACGTTCCATTGCCGGCAAAAACAAGGTATATGGTTATAACCATAGGCAGATACGCTACGACAAATGTCATAATCATAAAATTAGTTATATAAATTGAATCAGTTGGATGGTCGAGTGATTAGCGTACTTGCCTTCTGAACCAGCTGAAAATAATTACGGGGATGACGCGTAGCCCTCAGTCATTCGCAGGCGTCGCACACACGAACCGGTACGTGTGTGCGATTGTATTCAATCACATTATTTATTTTGCCCTCTTTTTATTCCCGCCTGCCCAGCTACCGGTATGATATGTGCCCATATGATAGAATCATAGTTTATCTGAACTATCAGACCAGGTATGACTCCGACTATATCGAAACAAATCTTACCCTGTTGAGACAGATCAAATCTTGTTAGTGCAGTCATGAAGATATTAAAATATTTACATATATAGAGCGGGGTTGTTAACACGTCATCACTTGACATGTTAATAATTAATAATATTATAGTAACTCACACGATGATATATAATACAGTCAGGTGAGGTGCCATATCTGATCCGATATCGTCTCATATCCTCATATATCGTTTCACATATTCAGATGTTTTCATGTGTAAACAACTGAACAGCATATACGATAAGGTATGAGTGTATAAGACTTCGTATATTGTCCAGGTTTGGTATCGTATCTGATGGGAGAAAAACTTTATATGAACGTGCCTGCTCATATACCACATCATATATGTTCAGGTTTCACGCTGCCAACTCGCCTTGGTACCTGACCAGATAAAAATAAATGAGATCTATATAGCGGAGTCTGGTACCGTATTTGATTCGTTCCACACTATTAATGAATTGATTTTGATAAGGAGATAGATAAGACAGTGTTATGTCGGTTTTAAAGTGGGTTGTAAATTAAATATTACTTAGTTAATTAAAAGTAAAATACTATTTAATATTACTAAAAAATACATTTATGAATTTTTATCGTCGTTACGGGGACACCTTCTATCGGCCGGGAGTTTCCCAGCCTTTAGCCGGTCGGTTCCGCCACGGCGAAGCCAGTCCGTTATGCGATTTTTAACGTCTTTGGCTGTTGCATCGCGAAACGAGCTTCGTACGACCTATGGAAAAGAAAATGAACAAACATTATGAATATGATTTTATTAAACGTGTGATGACGTACGCTTTCAGAATACAAAAAACGTCCATTAAATATACATACAGCCTTGACCAAAAGTATTCTGCACCCTGAAAGTATTCCATCCGGACAAAAATCGAATACCTCGGCGAAAAAAAATGTAAACCAATTTACCAAACGGGGTTTTGGAGCGGACAGAGCCAGCTCCATTTTGCTTTTTTATTTTTGCGATTTTTTTTGTATCTGGTACCTCATTTTGAACCTGCCAGTTTTTCACGATTTTCGCACTTTGCAAAGTCGCGTGCTGGACTTTGAAAAATAGTAATCTCATCATTGAGTGATAGGATATTTGAGAAGGTCACCGTTAGGTTTAGTTTCGTTTGAAAAAAAATGCTATTTTTTTCGTTGCAGTTTTCTAGTTTAAAAAACAGCAGGTTTCCGAATAGCCGGCATCGTACGGCGAAACTTGAAAACTATGAGGTTTGGAATATTTAGTCCAAGGAGTAAAAAGTTGTACTTTGTTATTTTGGTCACTTAATTTTTAAAGATTTTTTTTCCAATATTTCTTTGTATTAGAGCTACCACTTTTTCGCCTGTTCGGACTACCCGAACTATCCGGTCTTGACGAACTCGATACTTCAAACCCGTCCAGCCGGATTATTCGAATAGTTCGAGTACTCGAATACTAATAATATCCGAACTACTCGAACAATTCGAATAGTCCGAGTACTCGGATACCCATTTATTCGAACTGACCAGACTGTTCGGATAGTTCAAGTATTCGGGTAGTTCGAGTGTTTATTACCCATTATAGTGTAATGGGAGAGCGAGAGCGAGAGCGAGAGCGAGAGCGAGAGCGAGAGAGAGAGAGAGGATGGGTGGATGGATGGATGGATGGATGGATGGATGGATGGATGGATGGATGGATGGATGGATGGATGGATGGATGGATGGATGGATGGATGGATGGATGGATGGATGGATGGATAGATGGATGGATGGATGGATGGATGGATGGATGGATGGATGGATGGATGGATGGATGGATGGATGGATGGATGGATGGATGGATGGATGGATGGATGGATGGATGGATGGATGGATGGATGGATGGATGGATGGATGGATGGATGGATGGATGGATGGATGGATGGATGGATGGATAGGATGGATAGGATGGATAGGATGGATAGATGGATGGATGGATAGATGGATGGATGTATAGATGGATGGATAGATGATGTATGTATAGATGGATGGATGAATGGATAGATAGGATGGATAGATGCATAGATGGATGGATGGATGGATAGATGGGTGGGTGGATAGATAGATAGATGAATGGATGGATCGATGGATCGATGGATAGATGGATAGAGGGATGGATGGATGGATAGATGGATAGAGGGATGGATGAATGGATAGATAGGATGGATAGATGAATAGATGGATGGATGGATGGATAGATGGGTGGATGGATAGATAGATAGATGAATGGATGGATCGATGGATCGATGGATAGATGAATGGATGGAGCGATAGATGGATGGATAGATAGATGGATGTATGGATGGATAAATGATATATGTATAGATGGCTGGATGAATAGATAGATAGGAATGAAATTTTTTCATCGATGTGTTTGTTACCTACAAATGATTCTGCATCCATCTATCCATCCATCCATCCGTCCATTTATCCATCCATCCATTCATCTATATAGGACATCCATCCATCCATCCATCAATAAATACATCATCTATCCATCCATCTATACATACATCATCTAGCCATCCATCCATCCATCTATTCATCCATCCATCTATATATTCATCTACCCATCCTATCTATCTATTCATCCAGCCATCTATACATATAGCATCTATCCATCCATACATCCATCTATCCATCCATCCATCTATCGCTCCATCCATTCATCTATCCATCTATCCATCGATCCATCGATCCATCCATTCATCTATCTATCTATCCATCCACCCATCTATCCATCCATTCATCTATCTATCTATCCATTCATCCATCTATCCATCTATCCATCCATCTATCTATCTATGCATCTATCCATCTATCCATCCATCCATCCATCTATCCGTCCATCCATCCATCCATCTATTCATCCTTCCATCCATCTATTCGTCTATCCATCCTATCTATCCATTCATCCATCCATCTATACATACATCATCTATCCATCCATCTATCCATCCATCCATCCATCTATCCATCCTATCTATCTATTCATCCATCCATCTATACATCCATCCATCTATCCATCCATTCATCCATTCATCTATACATACATCATCTATCCATCCATTCATCCATTCATCTATCTTTCTATCCATTGATCCATCTATCCATCCATCCAGCCATATATCTATCAATGCATCTATCCGTCTATCCATTCATCTATCCATCCATCCATCCATCCTTACATCTATCCACCCATCCATCCACATATACATACATCATCTATCCATCTATTCATCGCTCTATCAATCCATCCATCTATCCATCGATCCATCTGTCTATCCATCCATCCTTCCACCTATATATACATCATCTATCCATCCATCCATCCACCTATATATACATCATCTATCCATCCATCCATCCATCCATCCATCCATCCATCCATCCATCCATCCATCCATCCATCCATCCATCCATCCATCCATCCATCCATCCATCCATCCATCCTTCCATCCATCCATCCATCCATCCATCCATCCATCCATCCATCCATCCATCCATCCATCCATCCATCCATCCATCCATCCATCCATCCATCCATCCATCCATCCATCCATCCATCCATCCATCCATCCATCCATCCATCCATCCATCCATCCATCCATCCATCCATCCATCACATTACACTTTTTAATGTAAACAATTTCCGTTATTCATTACATTGGATTTTGTAATTTAAACAAATTCCATTACTCATTACATTATATTTTGTATTGTAAAAAAAATCCATTACTCATTACATTGGACTATGTAATGTAAAAAATGTCCATTGCCCATTACAACGTAATGTGTAATGAATTTTTTTGTCATTACATATTACATTGCATTTTGTATTACATATTACATTGCATTCATTACTTTTTAAAAAAGTAATGAATAATGCATTACTTTTTCATTACAAATTTCGCAACCCTGTATCTGAGCTATCCGAATTCTCGAACTACCCGGATTCCCGAACTGTCCGAATACTCGAACTACCCGGATGCCCAAACTGTGCGAATACTCGAACTACCCGGATGCCCGAACTGTCCGAATACTCGAACTACCCGGATGCTCGAACCGTCCGAATTTGAAGTATCAGATTTCACGTATTCGGATATCACGGATATTCGAATAGTCGAGTAGTTCGGAACAATATGCAAGCCCTACTTTGTATCGCTATTTTTGATTGGTATTCGACGATTTGTCTTATTAATTTATTGCCGCTACTTTGACACCAAAATGCAAATATTAACAGGAGAAAAGATACATAATTGAATGTATACGTCGTACGAATCAGATGACGTTTTTCGTTAATTTTTAAGGAGGTTCCGTGATTGGAGCGAGTCCAAGATAAAAGCCGTACAGTTTTCGAGTTATTAATTGTTAAAGTTGGTGAATTAGTCACACGTAGACGTCGAAACGTGCCTCTCCTTTCATATATCGATTTTTTTTGCTACTTGGAGCCAATACACACGTAAAAAAACTGACGGTTGCGTTCGTTGAATCTTTGTGATTAATAAGGAAACTTGAATTGGAAAGCTCACCGTAGAAATAAGCAATACATTTATAAATGAAGTCGCGAAAAACCGAAGTATTCGAGAGCGAGACTTCTCGTGACGTAACAGCAGCCATCTTGTGGCAACGCCAGATACCCGCGCGAATTTGATTCGTCTATCTGGTATTTTTAACGCGAATTAAAAATATGATTGTGCGAAGCCGTACATTTTTTAATGGATTATAAAGGGCCTTTTGTCGATATTTACTCAAAGTTCTTTTATGTATAGACAATGCATCTCAATTTTTCTGGCGACATGTATACAACGCATCTATATATAAATTCAGCATGGAAGAACCGTCATATAAAATGAACGTTCCTTTTTATATCTGCGAATATCGTGAAAATTGGGAAAGGGAAAAATAACATAATAATCTATGAAATACGTTTTGATTTTGGGCAGATTGGACATTGAACATTGAGGTTAACCTCAATGCGACGTTTTTTTAAATTTGCAATCGCAATATCATCTGTTCATTTTATAATTCTTGTCCGACAGAATCTACCCTTGTCGCTAAATTGGACTTTAGGTACAACCCCGTTACTCTCTGGATAAACTTCTACATTATTTTCATTCTCCATGTTTATCGGCTACAAAAAATAACAAGTCCGGCGCGTGGGACCGAAGACAGCCATCGAAAATGCGACGATGCTAAATGTCGACGATATGGCGTACTACTGAAGTCGAGTAGTAGATTATTACGTTCTTTTCCATATTACAAAAATAATAGGTAGCTCGAAATTCAACACTTAAAAAATATTTTTCGGAAAATAGGCCATATACATATGTCAAAAACGTGGCGGTATTACGGCGCAAAATAGACTCTAAGTTTACTAGCGTGGTCATCACCGTACCTCCTTAAGGGGGTGAGATGCAGTCAGAGGTGTGAAAAAACGAGCATTTGCAATAATTTTTTCTTTATTATTTAAGTATGTTTTACAAAAGTGGTTACACAGACTTTTAATGTTATATTTCAACTTTACTTGTACAAATTTTCAATGAAAAATATTTATTATTTATAAAAATATCGCCATCTTTGTAGGATCCTCTTCGGCATGATTGCGATGCCATCATAAAATTGTACTGGATCATCTGAAATTAAAAAAAAAATCAAAAAAATCAATAGTTTAATAATAAATCTAGTCGTTAATCGAAGCTTTTTTTTTTTAATTAACAAAATGGCGGCTATCGACAGATAACTTCCAATTTTCGACCAAAAAATCGCTCGTTTGTTTATAAAAAATTTAAATGTTGAACAAAAATGAAAATCCTTCGATTAAGGACTAGTTTTTTATGCTATCAATAAGCACACCAAATTTCATCAAAATCCATCGAATGTTTTTTGAATTATAGTGGTCACCGACTTGAAAAACATAGTTTCGAGAAAAACGTGTTTAAAGTTTTTCGATGTGGATACGGTATTATATGTTCGTAACATTTTAAGCTCGATGGATGAAGCTACATTTTTTAAATGTATTTTGATCCGCTGAATCCGAATATCACAATTTTGTGCCGAAAAGTCGCGCATTAAATTGTTTATAGCCAATTGTTAAAACAATTTTAAGTTTTTCGGGATGAATTATTTTTAAAAAACCTTTTGGGCAATTTTAAAACGAAAGTATTCCTTGTAAAATGTTGCTAAAGTTCCTAGTTTTTGAGTAACATATTTAAAAAAAAAATTTTTAACAGTTTTCCAATTTTACACTTGATTTATGTATAGAAACACTAAGTAAAAAATTACATCAAATCATCAATTCCTGGCCCATACAATAGGGCTTCTGCCGATTTAGAAGCTTCCAAAATATGAATTCGTTGTTGTCTTCGAAGCATTCTGCCTTCCCGGATATTATCGTTTGCGCGTTTGTCAGCCGCTACCTGCCATGGGGACCCGACGCCCCTTCACTAATTGTGGGATATCCCGGAAACTATTCATCGGATTGACTTGAAATTTTCAGGGAATATTTTCGAAGCATCACACTTCAACAAAAATTGTGCTGAAGTGTGGTTGCTTTGTTCTTCCCGATCTCCTTCGATTCGACTGTCAGGTTTCATTCGTTTAACTCCTACATTGTTGCTTTTCAAGTAATGCTCGGTAATACGACTTTGCTTCGGGACACTAAAGGCCAACGGTACTTTAGTGTATGACGAGCCTTACTTGAAACAATAAAACGCGTGGCTACTATAAACACAATTTTTAGACTTATTTTTTTGTGAAACTGTCAGTCTGCGAAAATGACCCGTACGGATGGGATTATCGCGTAAAATATTAATTCTACGTCAAACAGCGAAAATCATATTTGCGAGTCTCAAAATATGGCAAAAAAATGTGAGCTCAGTGAGGTTAAACGTATGAAAATTTGTATGATGTTTGAAGAGAAATCCCAGCATAATAATTCTGCAAAAAATTGGAATGTTTCAGAAATTCAATTATGTACCTTTTCTCCTCAAGATATTTTCATTAAAACATCTTCGTTTCAAAATAATGGCAATAAATGAAAGACACAAATCGTCGACTATCAACGAAAAATAACGGTATAAAGAAATTTGGAAAAAAAATCTTTAAAAAATGTAGTGACCTCACAACAAAATACAACTTTTACTCCTCAGACTACTAAATATTCCAAACCTCATAGTGTTCAAGTTACGTCGCACGATGCCGGCTGTTCGAAAACCTGCCGTTTTTTTCAGGAAAAAACTAGATAACTCTGCGAAAAATAAAACGAAACTAAAGCTAACGGTGTCCTTTTCAAAGATCGTAACACTAAATGGTGACATTACAATTTTTCAAAGTCCCGCACGCGATTTTGCAAAGTGCAAACATTGTGAATAAGTGGCAAGCTCAAATGACGGGCCAGGTACAATTTTTTTTTAAAGCAAAATGAAGCTGGCTTTGTCTGCTTCAAAACCCCATTTGCTAAAATAGTTTACGTTTTTTTTCGCCGAGATGTTCGATTTTTTGTCCGGATAGAAAACTTACAGGGTGCCTGATACTTTTGATCACGGCTACTCACAGAGGCAAACAGGAAAATATATTAGAGACATATATACTCACCCGTATATGTTAAAACACCTGTTCTTTTTTTTTTTATTGATAATTTGTTCACCCTTTTCTCGTCGCTGATCGGAATAATGGTGCACTAGGTACGCGCGACGGTGAGAGTGTAACAGTCATTTGTTAACTGTCATCGTTCGGACAACATTTGGATGTTTTTTCACTATCTCCTGCCAATATCAAATACGTCAACAAAAAAATCTGTATATTACCGATGCCCGAAAGATATCATGAAAAAGACATCTTCTGTGATTAGTCCATAGGATATCCTTCGGAAGTTTAATTAGATACAATAGATAACAGCAGTCAGATAACTTTTTGATACGTGAAAATAGCCATCGTTTGGATAACAATTTGTGATACCGTACAGACATCATTTTTTACCGCTAAAGATATCATAAAAAATATAACTTCACCACAACATTAAACGGGATATCGTCTGAAAGATGTCGAATGGTTACCTTACTATGTCAAATATATCCTGAAAACAGTAATTCATCAGCGTCAATTCGACATTTACGCTACCTGGGTTATTGTTCTTTCGACCCGCTATTACAGTCGGCGCCGGGCGCGGAGGGATAGTGTCTGCGTGTATTCAACGTCTGCGCGGAAAAAATTGCAAAAAGTAAGTTTTTAACCAATATTTCGATAACCTGTTTAATTAAATTTCGTCCCTCTCTTTCAACTTACCTCTGTACTAGGATAGTTGTGACGCGGGGAGTAGTTTCAGTTATGGCCGATTTTCTCATGGAACCTCATTACTTATTTGATTGTTTGGCTTACATTGTCTATAAAATTGGCTAATTTCAGTCACAGGGTTCACAGGGTAAGGACTACTTTTGGCCGAAATATGCTAGGTAACGTAAAATTGTTACAACCCTTTTCGGTTTCCCCTGCTCCCGAATAACTTGTATGAACATGCTTCGATGCAAATCGGCACGAGTTCTTACAGTACCTAGAATGCGCTAACATTTATTTTGGGAAGTTGGGGTTCAGTTGTTTCATCCATTTTATTACCTCTAGATGTTTCATTTTGAATTCCGCAGACCTCGAGTTACAGCGCATATCTTTTAGAAAATTGCACTTTTTTACAAAAAGCTAGATAACGTTGTGGACAAAGAAACAATAAAAAAACTGTTTAGGGGAAAATTGAAGGTCCTTTTCGCTGAGGCCTTTCGATCCCTTTTCGGAAGACATTTCTATGCCTAATTCCGAATGGGCATCATCTTAAAACATAATGTGAAATATTGTAAAATTTTGTTTTTAGGAAATTTCCGTGAAAATTGCTGCAAACGAATGAAGCTACATTTTTACGTGAATCCTACGTGGTAATTTAAAAAACGGTATGTCTCGATTATTAACGTTCAAAAGGCGAATTTTCTCGATGCGTTGATTTTCCACCTCTTTCATCTGATCGAAAGTGAGGATGACATGAGAAATTACATTGATATATTTCTACAATGCTTGTTAATGCTGCATAATCTGATTGAGCTTCAGGAAAGTTTGATAGATTTGAGAACTTCTTCACGCAGGTAGGCAAAATAATTATACCGTTGGAATGCAATGAAAGTTTATGCTTATATTTTTATTTTCTTTATTTGTATTGCTATGTTGAACCTTTTTCACATATTCATATTGTAGATCTTTGAATAATTGTCTCAAAAAATAATCAATGAATTTTTGATAGGCAAAATTCGCCGAAAGAAATAAAAGCAAATACATAAGTATTGATTTTCATTGCGTTCCAATGATGCAAACTTCAATCTCATAGCAACATTTGCATTTGGAGAGTGAACGGAGAACCTCGGCTGAAGAGCAAATATACGAAGGGTGGGAACATCAAACGTTTAAATATCCTCTGCACGCGATTTTACTCCAAGTTGGTAGGAACGTAACTAAGCCAGAAAAAAAAACAATTCGAACACACGCCAGCGGGCAGTAACAATTTCCCGGATTTCCATCGAAGTTTGGCCCTGGTAATCAAAATCACGAGGTGATACTATTACAGAAATAAAAATTAGAGCTTTACTTTATGTACTACAGCTTTTATTTTAAAAAACCACAGCGGCTCAGATCTTACGATATGTCGTATGTAAAAACAAAATTAAGTATGAAGTTACATATTTTTCCGTTAGCCATAAATTTGCCTTAAAATTTTTGGCGAATCCAAATACAAATGAATCTCGTATAGGAATTTTTGTCAGCTTTGTAGCTATAAAGGATCTTTGGGTCCTTAAAAGAAGCGCGAGTATGAGTAATATTGAGGCGAGAGAATAAAATTAAATGGCACGACAATAAAAGGAGGGGAAGAAGCTGCAAGTTGAAACATTTTTCTTGTTTCCTTGATATTTGGTACCACGATGGGAGGCGTAGGGACGCCACAATTCCTACTTAAACGCACATCGAGAGAATGAAAACGCGTATATGCCCACGAGTTCTATAGTCCGCTATTTTCATGGATCAGAGAGTCCTGAGCGATTATCGGAAAGCAGTAATGAAAAACTTGCGGATTGCTATGCCCGTCGGTGGTAAATCTCGATACTCCATGAAATAATACATTTTCTCAATTTTTTATATTTCCGATATTTGTTTTTTTTCCCTCAATATTCATACGTTATGCCAAAGATATCTCGTATTTATTTTTTAACTTGTTTCCAAATATGAAAAAAATATCCGGTATCCTGTACTATTCAAAGAGAACGAGGAACAGATCTGTATACTTTTCAATTTTATCCCGAAAATGGGTGTGAGGAATTTAATGAGATCCTGCAGGTGTTGGAAATATATTTGTACACCTCCGCAGCTAGCTACAAACGGTAACTATAAATTCTTAAGGGGTCTTTTCTCTTTAGACGCTAAAAAAGGGTTTTTCGTGAATTTTTTTGGTAGTTTTATATTATAGATATTGATATAAAAGTTGTTACACTTAATAAATACACTTTCAAAATACATAGAATTAAAAAATGTATTCATGTAACCCAAACAAACAAATTTCAAACGCGTTTTTCTCCAAACAATGTTTTTCGACGGCTTGTTGATAAAAATTTCGAATCTACTGAACCGATCCTCAAAAAATTTGAACCACATATTTTTTACAATTATAGCTATAGCACATATCAGAGATTTAAAAAAAAATTTCATATTTATTATTTTTTTTGCCAAAAACGGTGAACAATAACGTTTTTTTTAAATGTCGGCCATTTTGTTATTTTTGCATGTATCAAAAATCGTACGATATGCGCTTTAACCATTAACATACTGAAACTAAAAGAGTTTGATTTTTTTATTTCGGATGATCCATCTCCAAGATTTCATCAACAGCGCAGACCTACAATTTTCTTAGGACATTTTTTTAACTGCCAACTTCGTCTATAAATAGTGACTTGAATAAATAATTTTTTTTTATATGTATTTCGAAAGTGTATTTATTAAGTGTAACAACTTTTACATCAATATCTATGATATGAACCTATCATAAAAATTAACGAAAATAGCCTTTTTAGCGTCTAAAGTGAGAAGACCGCTTAAGAAAATACGGTCTACCCTTTTCTCCATATTTCTAAAACTTGCATATATCGAATATGCATGGCTAAAGGTATTAGGCACTCTAATATTTTGTTTGTTGAAACATGAATGCATGCGAAATATTAACCAGCCAGCGGATTTTTTTCTGAGGCCAGCGCTCTTCTACGAAAATATTTCCAGTAATAAGAACACCTGACACCTTCCTATTAACTTTGACAGGTGATAATAAATGCAAACAATCCCAATTGTTATCAAATTCAGCGTCATTCTTGCAATTGTTAACTTAAAACCAGATTATTCCAACAATGATCTACAGCTACAGCTGCAGTTAACTACAGCTAAATTATGGCAAAGATGATTAGGCAAAATGCAAAAAATTTGAGGGGTTCGGCTACTGTGGAAATAAGAAACAATCGATGGTCGCCTGAGACAACTCAAATTGAAGAGGAAAATTCAGCATATGGAGGATGAATCGCAGATGGAAGGTAAAATTATGATTACAACGATAGAATTGCTAGTCAAACTTTAAACGTGTTTTTTTCGAAAGTATGTTTTTCACAACGGTGTACAGGATTTCTCGACATTTAATGAACGGATTGACTTCAAATTTGGTACACTTATTCAGTGTAAGAGTAGTTTAGTCTTGACCGTGGTTTTTCTTAAAAAAATATTTCATTAGTTATTAATAATGTAATTTTTCCGCGAAAAATCGAAAAAAATCAAAAAATTTTATTTGATGATTGAAACACGATAACGAAAAAAGCTCGGCTCAGCCAATACTAGCTATTTGAAGAAGAAAAAAAATTTATTAAGAAAAAAACGTTTATAACTTCTTTAATTATTCATATTTTTTATGCAATTCGGTACACAACTTTGTTAATGTACATACAAATAAATGTCCAAACGATGTTTCAATCATCTTACTTAGTCCTTAAAAATGAATTTCTTTAAATAACTCTGATTTTCGGGCGTCACAATAGCCTCACCCCTTTACGCGGAATATCCCCGATAATCAATGAGATGGCGTCAAGTATTCCACTTACTGAAACCTAATTATGATATTTTCCATTTTTCGTGACAGTTTTTATGAGTAAGCAAAATGTATCAAGTCCTTCTGCATTATTAAAGGTCTCTGTTCAAAATTTCTGCAAACTGTCGATCCGATTTTACCCTCGAATGTACGAACAAGGAGGAATATTGGTTCAAAGTTTGATGCGGGAGAAGACGTGGGAGGGGACTTTCCTCGGTCAAATCGCGATGCGTGCCGGCCCGGGAAAATGGGTATATAAAGCTGCTGGTTTCGGTTATGGAATCGTCAGACGAACATTCAACTATCTACGCTTCGCATTAATCCGGGAGTATATTCCAACAACATTTATTTTCTTCCATTTTTCAACTACCGGTGTGAAATCGACGAGAATTCGATCTACTTTGACGTTAACGGGTAATACCGGCTAAATCGACGAAGGCCAAGATGCATCGGTTGACAATTTGTTCTCTCGTGATCACGGGGGTTCTCATATGTCTCGTCGGCGTCGACTCACAGGTACGGAAATCTCGTTCGTCCGAAACTCAATCCGGCTATTTCATTGAATCTGAAACGAAAGAAACAAACAATTTCGTTCTTTTTTCAACTCCGCGCAATAATCAGAATCTGTTTTAGGGCAAAAATTTGATCATTGTCGTACGAAAGAGATGTGGAAGGATCGTAATCTCGTTTAAAATCGTTGGCGAAGTTTTTTGTAGTAATGCGATATATGAGAATACATTTGTAGAAAATGCATTATTTTTTAAAGACGTAATTAATTTATATCATATTTATTATTTTGACAGATGTAATTAAATTGTACGAAATTAACTTTCCCCTGAATAATAAATAATTTGTAGAATTTTTATTATTTTTAAGTAATTTATTTATTTATAGCATATTTATTATTTCTAAGTAATTAATTAATTTGGATAAATTTATAATCCATTCGCGCCGTCGGATACGATATTTATAAAAGTATTGCATATAATATTTTGTATCGCAATTTTTAATAAATGAACGCTATTTTCATTCCCAATAGTAACCATTATTAGTTCCTAACCGACAGGACACGCGTTCGGTACGCGGCATCGGCAACTTCTCATGTTAGGCAGCGTTAGACCAATACTTGGATGCAGCGGCGTAGCCAGGACTTGCTTCAGGGGGGGGGGGGGGGGGGTCGAGATTGAGGAGAGTCGAGATCAAGTACTTATTAAATAATTTTTCTAAAACTGTAATCGACTTCAATCATGGTGGAACCGTATGCTATACCTACACAATTTTCGCGGCCACTTCGCTCGTCTGCAACCATTCCCTATCTTGCTATACCAGCTCTGAGCTCACTTTGTTGGCCCTTAAGGTATTCCTTTCACGAACCCAAATATTTTACACTTAACTGATTTTCGTCTATAATGAAGTAAAAATGCATCCCAGTATATTGGTAAAATTTCAAGTCATGTTACCGAACCTTTAACGAATAATTACGGCAATAAAAATTGTTTTATGTATACGGCGCTTTATGGACATGTCACGCTGGCCACATTTCTATCTAATCATTTATACACTAAATAACTCTAGATGCCTGGTATAAACTGCTCACAGGTGTGAAAAAGTCTCAAGATTCCGTAACGACAATAAAAACAGAGGGTCACCGAACGTGTAAGAAAATATTAATGTTAAAACTTGGAAAAATGTGACGAGCAGAAGAATTTTCGTAGCCGTGACGTTTCAAATAAATATGAAAATGTCTCAATCTACTAAATTTGCACGAAATTTTTTATTCTAGTTTATTGTTGTGTATAATAATCCATTGTAACTTATTTTTTTTATTAAGCGCAATTGTGATTTACCGACGATTCAGAAGGCCCTGCTTATACCCCCACAAAATACGGCCCTCCGCGAAAGGAATACCTTAAAATTCAGACTTTGGCAATCCTGAGAATAAAATAATAAATATTTGGGGATAATCAGTCAAGTGTGAACATTCAGGTTAAAGTTTTGCTGAACACGCGATTTGGGTGTAATGGTTTTTATAATTTTTGGGTGCTCATTTATTTAATTTAACAAGATTATTTTACCCGGATACATGGGTACGACTAACGCCGCTTGTTAAATTGTTCGGCAAGTACCGATCTACTTAACTAGACTTCACTTATGTTAATCTAGTCAATGAAATTAGCATACTTTATGGGATGACTTGTTTGTCATTCAAAACATTTTTGACATTTCGATTGACCGGACCCTGGGCGTGAATTCTTCAAGAGAGACCGATCGCGACACGCGCATATTACGTTGATCGGTGACATCGACATAAAAATCGACGCCGGTTAGGAGCAAGCATTCCTAATGAATTATAATGGAAATAGTTATAATGAATTAAGACCCAGATGTTGAGAAACATGCGAGGTTTATTAGTTCGTTTGGATTTTTGGAAAAAGTACTTGGTAGATGTGCATAACATTTTGATGGGACCACATCGCTGTGTTTCCCATACAGCGAATAAATAACCATTCAAATCGCACCAGCCAATGGGGCGTGGCCGGTGTACATACATATAAAAAAAATTATAAAAATACAGAACCAACGAACAGTTTAAAGCCGATTTAAAATGGCTTTATTTGAAACGATCGAAGTTAAAATAACCTATCTGTAGTTTCAATACTAATATGTATCAATTTTGTACTAATTTAAAAATGTCAATACGTCTTGTGTCCTATCGATTACGACCAATTTGAATCTAGCGGTCCAATCGAGTTTTTGACACCCTCGTCGATGCAAAATCATCCGCTGATTACATTGCAATTTTGCAGGTATAACTCGATTGGACCAAAACTCTTGATCCGGGACACGTTTATAGAAAAAAAATCCATCTCCTAGGCTAAATAAAACCTGGGCGAGAATGGGACTTGAAAAGTCGCGACTACCAAACGATTTTACATCGAATAAGAGCCTGTCTGGTCTATTTTAGCGAGAAATAAAAACAGGTCCATTTTCACGTCTTGTGTCTTATCGATTCGACCGATTCGAATGTAGCCGTCCAATGGAGTTCCCGACACCTTCGAACGCAAGCACAAAAGTAAAATTACCTACTCGTAGATTCAATACTATTCTGTATCAATTTTGTACCATTTTTGAAATGTCAATGCGTCTTGTGTCCTGTTGATTACGTGCTCGGCAGATTTGCATAACAATTTCATGGGACCACATCGCTGTGTTTCCCTACACAGTAAAGAAACAACTATTCAAATCGGACCAGCCAAGATAGCGTAATCAGTGTAGCATACACATAAAAAATAATAATAAAAATACATAGCCGACGAACAGTTTGAGGCCGGTTTAAAGTGGTTTTATTTGAAACGCTCGAAAGTAAAATTACCTACTCGTTTCAATACTATTCTGTATTAATTTTGTACGAATTTTGAAATGCCGATATTGATATCGTATAATTTTATTTTCATATATTTTCGCTGGACTACAAGAGCCGGGGGGGGGGGGGGTAAATGCCCCACCGCGGCTACGCCCCGACTAGCGAGCACGAGACAGATTTACTGAGTTTTCGATTAAGAACACAACTGAAATTCAGTGAAAATATAGTCGTGGATATCGGCACGGGTTTTCCGCAGTTTCCCTGTGCCCTCGTGCACATGCGATACAGCAATGCGTTAGAAATCGAGTGGCTTCGGGCAACTTGCGTGTCTCTAAGGAAATAAGGCCATGTGACGTAAAAGCGTTACCTGTGGGTTTCTAAAATCCCGCGAGGGCGTATTAAGAAACGTTGCAAATAAGAAGACAAGCTATGACTCCATACGAAGATTAGAATTATCGTACAACGCCAAATATCTATGAGAGGTATCTCGAGCCTGAGGATTCTATACGAAAATGTATTGAAAAATTCCACAAGATTTTCATTATTTTTCCAATATTTTCCCTATAGCGAATACTTTGCCTCGAAGCCTTAACAAAGGACCGATCTGATCAAAACCGACACGTAAATGTATTTTTGTTACCACTGAGCTACCATCAGTATCGTATTGTATTTCAGGAAACGTCGACCCGGGCGCTTGTGTTCAAATGTAAATAATGAATTATGTGTACCGAGAGAATAAGAGCTCGCGTGTTCATCTTTAAACGTTCTTTGCAGGTAACTTTTTCGAAAGGCTGGGGACCGGGAAAGCGATCGTTGGCTGACGAGCCGATCAATTGCAAGGTTAACACGCAATCTCTTGCCGCTTCTTACTATAGAATGATCGTGAGTATCCCGTCGTGTTATTTTCTTCACCTTTGTAAACGCGGTCTTCAACAGGCGGAATTACATTGTGGACACAGTACCCCGGATATGGCCGAGCAATCGCCTCAATTGAGGAACGCTACGGACCTAAAAAAACTGTCTTTTGCCATCTTTTTGAATATTCAAATACGAAGTGGATATCCTCGCAATTAAGGGGTTAGGCCACTCTAAAGGCCGAAAAAAATAGGCTTTTTGGGGATCTTTTTTCTCAGAAAAACTACAAAATAAATCGAGATTACAAAATAGGGTGTTTATCATACATATCATTGACTCTATACAATAATTTTTTTGAAGCGATTAATTTCAAAATGGCTGCTGTGCAGCGTTTATCTTAAAAATGCATTTTTTTAAGTTGGCTGGAAACATAACTCAGACCACTTTCAATCGATTCACTTGAAATGTTGAATACATCTTGAAAAATACATTGTCTATGGAAGTACGTAGGATTTTTTTTTATGTTGCACAGTTTATTTGTTATTAGCAATTATCTGACAAAATTTTCGACTTTCCAAAAATTTGCCTAAAAAATCCTTAGATAATTGTTAATAACAAATGAACTATGCAATATAAAAAAAAAATCCTACGTACTTCCATAGACAATGTATTTTTCAAGATATATTCAACATTTCAAGTGAATCGGTTCAAAATTGTCTAAATTATATTTCCGGCCAACTTAAAAAATGCAGTTTTGAGATAAACGCTGCACAGCCGCCATTTTGAAATTAATCGCTTCAAAAAAATTATTGTATACAGTCATTGATATGTATCATAAACACCCTTTTTGTAATCTCGATTTATTGTGTAGTTTTTCTGAAAAAAAAAATCCCCAAAAAGCCTATTTTTCGACCTCTGGAGTGGCCTTAATAGTAAACGAAGAAATTGAGACGATTTTATTTCATCGTGGGAATATAAGTACCGATAATAGTAGAATTTTCTTTCGTCCAAACCATTTTTCAACCTTCATTTGCCTTCACGATTCTGCTATTATCTCCCAAATTTCCTAATCGCCAGATTCCAAGCGCAAACGTGACACTATTTATGAATTATAGAGCTCTGATTTTCCCCCGAACCCCGTGGGTCTAATTTCGTGAAATATTGTTTTTCCAGGCCGAATTAAGGCAATGGGTACGTTGCGGGACTCGAGGTGGGATGCCTTGGTTTAAACCGGAAGGAGTACGAATATCAATAGACGCGAATGCATTGATGGCCGAGCAATAATAGACGGAAGTTATTACCCCCTGAGCGACTTCACGACCATTGCACGTGTGAACGCACGAGCGAACGATCTCATACGACAATCGATGTGTACTGAAAATAACTTCTGTACAGCCCCATATGACCGTATTACATGATGTGATTGTAAGATACGATAATCGTAATAAACGCAAACCAATGGAACAATGACTAAACGGCCAAATGCAAAACGGCGTTCGGCTCGGTCAACGCGGAGAAAACGATAAAGCCTTCAATCCCCCGTCCGTTTTTTCGTGATTATTTTTTTTTTTGCAGTTTCCCGGTGCCCTCGTGCACATGCGATACAGAGCATTACGCTCCAAGATATTAGTTGGGCTGAATAAATCAGTCATTGGAGGATGGCGTCGGATTATTTGTTGAAACAAATGGAATATTTGGGTATTTTGAGAAAGATTCGTTCCGTTTAAACATGGATCGGCAACCAGCGGCCCGCGGGCCCGTGAGACGCCTTGGTGCAGCTGCAAGATTCTTGTCGCAACGCATATGACTAAGGCGCTAAGGATTGCCAGCTCCCGTTTTGTGTTTTAGAGGATTCGACAACATAAAATAAAAGATCAAGCATGAAAATGAGGGACATCATGTTGTTTTCAATCAAATGCTCTGTTATGGTACCTGCAGCGACATTTATTAATAAAAAGCGCAATTTTAATGCGCAAGGTATCGTAGTCATTAATTGAAGCCAATAGTAAGTACTTCGCGATTTAATAATGAACAAAACTAAAGAATATCTATCATAAAAACAAATACAAAATTAACTTTGACAGTATACTTGGTATTACTTTTTGCTGCTTTAAGAGCTTCTTCGTCTCCTATAATGGATCTATAAAAGTATTTACATTGCATGCTGAAGTTTGATTTTATTCGTAGTTCCGCTTTTAGAGTGTCAATATCTAACTTATTTCGGTCCACGTATTGATACACAAAGAAAAAATCTCTTCGGCCTGGGCGTTAGACACTGGGATGAAAAATGGG
Organism: Ophion obscuratus; assembly: GCA_964007375.1. Lineage (NCBI taxonomy): Eukaryota > Metazoa > Arthropoda > Insecta > Hymenoptera > Ichneumonidae > Ophion > Ophion obscuratus. Next base: position 57,215,055 of record OZ023313.1, read on the forward strand.
TATAGTATAATTTTTAGCTGATACGGTATTTTCATCCGTTGATTTTGGAATCTGAATCGATTTTTCAAGAACATTGTCACGTTTCTTTTCTTGTATTATTTTTGTGAAGAGAGGCTTTAATATACAGAACTCTTCATACATACGCAGCCGCTGACGCGACTCAACGTATTTGCCATACGCATGCGTTCATTTTTCCCACAATAATGGACAAAGTCCTGTATTTTCGATTTCAAAATAGGGGACAAGATCCATTTTTGGGTCTGAAAATGGGGACGTCCTTTAAAATAAAGAACGTCCGGCAACCCTGCATGTGACGGACGATATCATACACTGTATGATATACCTACAATGTAAATATACTGTCATGACATATGGCCAATATGTGGGCCCCACATTGGCCATATGTCATAATCCCCACGTAAAATATTTGGCCCTCTTACCACAAAAGGTTGCCGACTCATGCATTAAACTAACGAATACCGGGAAGAATCACAAAGTTAAGTGTTTCAACTAACGGCGGGGCACTACTTTGACGGGTAAAAAAATAGATTTTCCTTGCATTTCCTCAAAGTATACATATTCAACGATATGTGAAAACAATTCAAGTTTAAATATTGAAAATTGATTAAGTTAGAGACGATTTAGTGAGGTCAGGTAGCGCAACGATTTACGTATACTAAAACTTCCACTCCTTTTTTTCGCCAAACGCCTTTTCTCGACCTGGCCGGAATCATAACTCTAGCTACAATTATCGGATCTTCAATTGAAACGAAAAATTACCGTAATTGTAGTAGCTATTGGTGTACTAAAAAAATTAGTATTCTTGAGCCCGCGAATATAAGTAAAAATTTCACCAAAATTACTCTTTATTGTGAACACCCGCCATTTTGTGATGTTTTCCTTCGAAAAAACGGCTACGTATGACGAGAACTACATCTATACAGATTACAAAACTTTTTTATTTATTTTTTTTCAGACCAACCTTCGTCAAGTTATCGCTCCGGTCTTTGGACCACATTTATTATACAATAGCTCTATTATACCTCAATAACGATGTTAATTATATTTTATTTTTCACAAAAATGGACACGAGAAAAGTTCAACGTATGCTCAATACCATGCCTTTTTCCAAATGCCAAATAAATGATTTAGCGGACAAAAAAAGTCGGGAGAAACGAACTTTTTCGGCCGGTTGCAGTGGTGTCTTTCGTATAAGCTTGAACTTTCAAAAAGAGGACTTTTTTATTGTTTAGTTCCAGAACTTAGGGTCTTAATTTTAATTGGCAATAAAAACTTTGTAAGAATTTCAAAATTTGTCCGAGCTATGACGATTTTCGTGAAGGATCGGATCGCGTGCTGCGCAACGGCGAATTGTGCCGTTACGATTTCCCGTTTTCTTCGAAACTATGGTGTATGAAGCATGATAACATTTTTTATAGAATAAAAAAAAACTCAAGCATAGTAGGACCGTTAATTGTGTGTAAAATCCGGACCTCGTCATTCCAATAGTGCCATAAAAAAGGGCTAATCGGCCTGTTTTTGGGGCTCAAGCTCATGCAGACTGTGAGCAACACTTTGGGGGTCTCTAAGGAACTGAAAATGGGGAAGTGACAAGTGTGACGTAAAAGAATCATAAAAGTTCGGGCGAACAAAGGAGCATAAAAATATATTTTTTTCCAAACTCTATCGATCCAATTAGTTAATTACCGTATAAAAATAGAACTTGACCATCAACAGTATGGAACATTGTCGAAGCTCGTACTCAATCAGAATCCGAATCGGTGAGGTAGATATCGTTTTTTTTCTTTTGCGAGGTCGACGTGCCATAAAGGTTCGATGAACTCGTAGATGCATTGGTGCCACCTTTCGTTTTATTCTGAAAAAAGTTAAGGGATCGTCACGAAAGATGAATCATCGTAAATCGAAAAAGAAGTGTAACGGGGACGAAAAAAAGTGATTCAACGCGTACCCAATTGCCGAAAATATTTGGCTTGGGACCTTTCGCGAGACTACTCTCGACGTGCGATACGTCAACATCAAGAGCGGCCATGGCCACTTTTCCCTTGCCCCTGCTTGCGCCTCCCCTGACAGTTTTCGCGGCTCGTCCTCTACCTCGGCCTCGACCACGACCACGCGTCGGTGGCTGATCATCGTCGAGATCATCGTCCAGGTCGGAATCGTCCAAGCAGACCTGCGCAATCTTCGACTGTGGGGCTTTCTTTCGAGACTTTCGTGATGCGTCGTTTAACAGCCTCTGGACCTGGTGCGGGCGAGAAAGAACATTGACAATCTAGGCCCACGATCTTCCACATTCAATAACCCTGGCCTGCGCTCATTGGCGTAGCCAGGAGGGTTGCACCCCCCCCCCCGGCAGTAAAAAATAATTTAATTCAAGTAATCGATTAATTTCACTTGTTTCACCCAAGCAAACATAAATAAATAACTTAATAAAACATGAACTATTCTCATCGTTCTATTTCGTAACTTGTATACAAAGTAGCTATTTCGTTACGTAAATTAAATAGATATTCAAATTTCACAATTAAGTTAACTGCGGGCAAAAGCAATACATTAGATTCGCCGGCCGATACACGACCTGAAGAATACTGGAAAATCAACATTTACCACCGAGTAATAGATAATATCATTGTAAATCTAAAGCCCCAATTTGCGAATTTACCGTTAGCTCATGCAGTTGACGCATTTTTTAAATTGAATATAAAGAACGGAGGGGATCTCATGAATGATTATTTTTTAAATCACTACAATTGTTACGTCAGCCTCAGAAGCCGACGCGATGCTCATGGAAAACGTTCATCAATTGATTTTAAAAAATAATTAAATGAATGCTGGAAATATAAGAAAGCATATTTAAAAAGAATATTGTCCTAATTTATATCAACTTTTCCAATCAGCAATGGCACTCCCAGTGAGCTCCGCGGGTTGTGAGTTTTTCTTTGGAATGAGGCAGATAAAAACGTGGCTTAGAAACAGAATGCTTCACGATTCCCTCATATGTCACTGCTCAACATGGAGAATGATAATGTAAAAAAAACTCCCACTGAAATAGTGTTGGGCCGATTGGCGGGAAAAAATAGAAAACTTATTTCACTTATTTCATTGAGTACTTGGTACTCATTACATTGAGTACTTGGTACTTATTTCATTGAGTACCTACTGAAAATAAATTTTAAGTTTTAAGGCTAGTAACTCGATTAAAGAATGATGAAAAATTAGTTGATTACTTTTCAAGATATTGCAAGTGTTTGGTATTGATGTTAACGTGAATGTTTGATTAAAGCTTCATATTTTGGGTGTTACATGATAATCGACCATTACGTAAATTTGATTTAAAGAAGGGATGATTGTGTACAACACCACTTTTTTCTCAACCCCCCCCCCCCCAGCCCAGACAAATGCTGGCTACGCCAATGTGTAAGCCTGTTCTTCGACGGGTGACCGCCAAGCATGGCTCGCGCGCCTGAAATATCCGGGATTCGCTTATTGGCAAGTTGGAACCGCATGTAAAACATTTTTTCACTAACGTCGCGCATTTCATCCCCAGTTCCCTCCGTCGCGTTTCTCTCGTCTCTGTAGACTTTCAACTGATCAATTATCTCCTGCTCCTCGTCGATGTCGTACTTCTTCATGTACTGCAGATTTTTCTTCAACTGATGGCTGAAAAAGTTCGTTAGGATTCGTTTGTTGATGCTAAAATCTACGACATCGGTCATGTGAACAAATTATTGAGAAACATTCGATTATTACGCAGATCGAAAGAAAAAAAATCAATTTCACAATTCAAGTTAGCGTACTTAATGACGTCCTGGAAGGCGTCGTCATCAGCCGCCTCGACGTATCTGTTGAGAGCCTCGTTCAAACCTTCGACGGACAATACCGTCAGTTGGTTTTTCTTGTCGTCGCGCGAAAAGTAACTCTTTATGGAGCCTTGAACGGACACGTTCCAATCCACTTCCATCCCCTAAAATGTTTGTCTCGTGAAACAACAATTCGATAGCGCAGAAACAGGCGGGATGAAAGAGAGAGAGAGAGAAGTGACGATGACTCGTCAGAAAATTAGAACTTTTAATCACATCGTGACGAAAACATTCGTTTATTTCGGTGTCGTCTTCGTCCTCATCGTGGAAGAGACCTTTCTTGGAGGCACCTCGGTCCTTTCGGAAGAGTATCATGTCACGCGGATTGGCAACCGTGTCGTAATACTTGCGTGTTATTCTGCGAAACAAAGCGTCAAAGTACGTACGTTACGTTAAAAAAAGGCTAGTTTTTTGACAGATAATTTTGTAGGTGCCGTGGGTGCTAAATCCAAGTTTGCCTAAAAACCGGGGAGAAGGTTTTTTTTTAGGGGATGAAGGGGGATGGGGGTTGATTAATGCCAAACTACAACCCCTACGAGGTCGGCGCCAGGAAACAAGATATTCAGAAAAATCCGGGATTTATTTGTGTCCCCAGCGCCGAAGTCGTGGAAGTTCATTTCGGGGGTAAAAAAGTGTGGTGAAATTTTGAAAAATCAGTTTTAATTCGCTAACTTTTTAGTAAAAATTCATATAATTTTTGTTCAAGTAGGAACGTTGTAGCTCTTGAAAAGACGCGTCGATCGAGTATGATGATCCTTCTCCAATAATATCTTAACCTACAAAAAAATGTTGAAGTATTAAAAAAAAATTGTTTATTGAATAACTAAAAAACAATCGTTTTTTTCGGCGAAGGTTTAAAGGTACGATATATAGAGAATAATTTTCTCTATATTTTCGTTTGTATGGACCACCCTTCAATTTTGCTCTTTCCAATGCGTCTCAGGGTTGCAAATTCGAAATGAAATTCTGGGAAAACTATTGACCGGAAATAAAGAGATACGAGTTTGGCGTCAGGACAAAAATGTAGCTGACGCTTCAAGCTACAAATTGTTTCACGGTGGCAAATTCGTGCGGTCAATACGTTTCCCAGAATTTCATTTTTAATTTTCACCCCCCGAGAGGGGTTGGAAAATCCAAATTCAAGGGTGGTCCATAGAAACGTAAATATAGAGAACATTATTTTCTATATTTCGTACATTTAAACTATACGCGAAAAATCGATTGTTTTTGAGTCATTCACTGAACAACTTTTTTTGGTATCTCAACAATTTTTTTGGGGCCGAAGATATTATTGGAGAGTGATGATTGAATGCTCAATCGACGCGTCTTTTCAAGGGCTACAACGTTCCCATTTGAACAAAAAGTGTACGAATTTTTCCTAAAGAGTTATTGAATTCAAATTTATTTTTCAAACTGTCACCCCACTTTTTCACCCCCAAAATGAACTTCCATGACTTCGGCGCTGTAAACAAAACACAGCGTGTTTCATCGCACCGACCTCGTACGGGTTGTAGTTTGGCATCAATCCACCATTGATCTACTAAAAAAAACCTGCACCCCGATTTTTACGCAGACGTGAACTTAGCACCCGCGGCACCTACAGAATCACCTGTCAAAAACTGGCCTTCTATTTTTTCCGATTACAGGTTTTTCAGAGACAAAATGTTCTTTTCATTTTTTAGGAAAAAATGTTCTTTTTTTTTAAGGAAATATTTCTTCACCATTTTTAAGACCTAGGGTATGTTTCATTATTACTTTTGGCAGTTTCATGTTATTTTTTCATTTTTATTAATTTTTGAACATGGCGAAAGTATAGCACAGTATTCTAAACTGCATCTTCAAAACTTGCGTAACGTATAGCTAAAAAACGAATTGACCGATTCTTATGAAATTTTGTATAAATCTTTCTAACCTTATTGTCTAAAACACCCTAAATGTTCTTGAACATTAAAAAAAAAGGATTTTTTATTCCAAAATGTAGCCATTTTATTTCGGAAAATTAAATGAATATATGAAAATAAATGCTATTTTCGTGAATCAGTTCAGATTTAAAAAATAAAGAGCTGCTAAAATAAAGAGCGAGATAGGAGACTGTGCTGCCTCCCTCCAATCTTTTTCATATCGATATAATCTATAATAAACACTTGCAATTGAAATGGAAATCCCCTCGTTTTGAAAATAAATTTTTCAAACTATAAAGAAAAATGCATGATGCCGTTCTAAAATCCATCGTTTCTAAGAGGAAAAGACTATCAATTTATAATTTCATTGAAAGCCCCCCTTTTTTAATTAACATTTAGAACTATAAACTTCGGGGTACAGCAATCGTACATGAGGAGATGATAAGGATTCCTAGTGGCTACGGACTCGGAAAAGGATCATGAACGGGATATCGGGATGACCACACGCACCTCATAGAATCAAACAGTTCGGTATCCTCGCTATAGAATACCCTCAGACGAATGAGTGGCAACGTGGGCTGATTGGGATGACCTGAGGGAATTAAAAAAAAAATCGAAATTCGAACATTATTTCAAGCTAAAGAGACATTCTTTGGAGAGCGAGGAGAGCGAATAAGTTCGGAATTTCAACGAACCTGTTATTTGCAACTCGGCCTTCGGTATGAGTACAGTCTGAATGTAATTATCGACGTAGTCGCAGACGAAATCGGCGGGAGGTTTGGTATAGTCTTTTTTTATGTCGGCATCGCGGAGATGAATACTGTCAAAGACGAAGGGTCGTACAGTCTTGAGCTTAATCGGCTCTATGTGGAAGCGGTTTTTGTTCACTTTCAAAAGGCCGATGTGTTTTTCCGTGGCTTCGCCCTCGGAAAGAGACGTCGCGACGGAACTTCCTGAAACACATTGAACGCAAGCCAAGAAAGTCGAGATATCGATGAACGTGATTATTCTCTGCGGGAGGATAACGCTCGAAATCGATGGTACCAACCGGGCTGAGTGATGTAATAGCTCCTCGGTGGCTCGCTGGTCTCGTCCACGATCTGCTCCGGTTTCACACGGCACTGGTGCTCGTGGCCCCAGAATATCAGGTCCAGAAAAGCCGGTAACTTGTTCTCGGGAATGTAACCGTTCATCGTGTGCTTTGCGCGGTTTTGATGAAGTACAAATATTTTGAAGGGGTCCGGTATACCGGTCGGAAGTAGAAAATTTATCTGAATTGTTTGGAGTAAAGATAACATGAACAAGCAATGAATATTTGTTCTGTACTATATGTGATTGGGTATGAGTATGTCTGTTATATACAGACATACTCATACCCATTATGTTTTCACCATGAAACAATATTATGTTATGACAGTCATTGGCGTGATTACAGTCATTATCATAAACGGGAATATAAATAAAAAATATATATACACTATTTCTTCGTGAGTGGGCAATCCGGCAAGCCGTATGGAATGGATATGTAAGGGAGCTCGAAAGAAAACTAGAAAGAGGCATAAAAATTGAAATTTACTAAGAATTTCAATACGATCGGAGCAAAATCGATGGGCCAACACATTCCGAAGAATATGAACTAAAATGTAATTTAGGGGAAGGCGGGAAAGGAGGGTATGTAAACACAAATTGTAGAATATGCAAGCAGGCAATGGGAAATTCAAGACATATTTGCGAGTGTTAAGGGAAGTTAAGAGAAAACTAAACCAAGGAATAGCAAATAAACTGGAGCAATCGTTGGAAAGTAGCATGGGGTTAAAAATTAGGCAGAAAATAGAAGCGCAACTGAAAACGCAACCGGCGAATCAACTATGTGATTACATGAGACAATTAAAGAAATTAGCAACTAGAATAGATATAAGAAAACCATTGCAAAATAATCTATGTAAATAAAAAGAAATATACCTCACTGTATACCCCTTAAAATGGGTATACAAGGAATAAAAGTGCTACTATATTCTATTTGTGTGTATATATATTTCATCGTTTTCACTTTCATTATGTGCCCCACTTCCTTTGCACCTAATATGTAAGAAGATGCTTAAACATTTGAATAACCACACAACAATTTTGATAAACCCAAAAATAAATAAAAATTTACAAGAATTCCCTGTCAACGTAATTATTATTTATCTTTCGTACTAAAAATAACTTTTATAGCACATTTGACATAAACCCGCCCTGGTAACGGAGGGGGGCAGCCCCCCCCCCCCGAGGGATGAAATTATTATTTTTAAAGTTGCGTTAAAATATCATATAATCTCAACGTTAACGACAAGTCAAGCACGGAAGAAAAAAAATGAAAAACTATCACACCAGAATAATAATTTCGATAATCCATGTACGTTTATTAAATAATTTATACAAAAGTAGGTGAAACAAGGGAAATAACTTTAAGTTTTTCAACTTATGTGATTAAAACACCAATTTAACAAACTGTAACGATTTTTTTTAACCGCTTTTGTTGGTTTGTACCGTCTTATTTTCAGTCATGCATGTTCGTGTGACATTGCAATTATTGAATGTGAGATAGCCGCTAGGGCCGTAATTTCCGTACAACAAACTATGGGTCAGCGTTTCGTCTTGATTACGCTGTAACTTTTTCTACAACATGAAAGTGGTTTCAGGAGAATCGTTAATCTATCCCTGTCTTGTCATTTGTTCGTGATGAATTTTCAAGCTTCAAATAACATTTAAAAGTATTTTCTTTTGTTTTTTATGCATCTGTGAAGTTAGGCGATCGATTTTCGTACGGTGTAAAAAAAGGCTACTTAAGTCACGGAAAAGCGTGCATAAAGTGCGGGTTTAGGTCACACTGTGCTATAAAATAGTATACGATACTCGTGACTAAAGTTGTCTATTAATGCTCGGCGTTTAGCACTTCACGCCGCGCAATAATGGACTGCTTAAGCCACACGTATTGTAATATACTAATTCCTTCATTTGTCAATGAGTTAAGTTTAATTTTATTCAGCAGTAAAAAAATGTTGTGTTATATATATATATATATATATATATATATATATATATATATATATAATAAATTGTATATAACATATTTCAAATCATTTTCCATTTCACTACCAGCCTTGTATTTTCGAATATTCTTGATGAAAAATATAAACATTTGAATAAAAACAAAAATGCTTTAATAACGCTATCACTAAAGAATTGTGTAATAATACTACTATCATGACGCTTTTCTATTATTATAAAAACGCCTTCTCTTCAATTCTCCAATGGTTCTTCAAGGCTTATTGGATTCCATGCTCAAATATCCTTTTGCCAATAGCTTGAGAGAATTTTAAAATGCTTATAGAAGCTCAAACATCGACAGAATGGTAAAAAATAGAATATTAATACCTTGTCATCTCTGAGCAATCTTGACAGTCTCTGATCGTTTATGTAGCTCAATCCGTACAGTGATATGTAAGTTTTGCCCTTGTTCATCACCAACGGAGGAATCGTGATGTCATTCAAATTCGACCATTTGCCGAAGTAGTTGATAAAACCAGAAGCGCCCAGTATATCCATCGTGCCAGTTGACTCGAAACCTTGAAGACAAAATCTAACAGACGTGTTGGACGAATGGCGAGAAAAATATTACTTCCAAGTGATAGAAAAAGAGAGTTGTTTTTATTCATACTTGGATTATCGTGGTTTCCATGAATGGAAAAAATCGGCAGTGACACATTCAAATTCGGATCTTCGTAGTTGACAATTTTCTGAGCTGCATGGGGAAATGTGATTTCTGGATTGCTCAAGAACTGGATCTTGATCTCGCTATTGGTAGAGTAAAGACGTTTGTTTCAGATACAACTAATTATTCACCCAGTTTTCTCAATTCCGCGTTTTTATATGCAATACCAGTGACAAGATAGAATTTAAATTTGCGTCATTGGAATGCAACGAATGTTCTATCTTATATTTTCATTTCCTTCCTTTTATTCTTATACAAGATCTGTTCTTGCACATTTAAATGCTTCCTTCTTATTATCTGCTCCTTGTACAGGGTGCTTTTTCTTTTTACGTGCCCACCTTATTCCATTTTCTCAACCATGACGAATCTGCCATGGGCACAGACAAGTTACAAAAAAACCTCTACCGATACAGCCGGACCTACGTTAGACCCTCAGTTTGGGAACTATGTTGTGATTCGACCAGAAATGGATCAAGGGTGTGTACACACACACCCAGATCCAGAGACCTTCCGATGTTCTGGTTTAGAGGTAAGCTAACCACTGGACCAACACACCGTTTCTGCCTTTTTATATCGTTCATCTTCAAAGAAGTACATCCAAAATGATCCAGAGATTTTTATAGGCAAAGGCCGTCATAGTGACTCATAGCAATTGAAATATCAATTTTCATTGTGTTCCAATGACGCAACTTTAACCTCGTTAGAAAAGTACAGATATGCTTTTCATTTTGGAAAACTGCGCACCTATGAATTTTCCATCGTTGGAATGCAATGACAATGAATATTTCTATATTCCTTTAATCCGTTTTGGCAGATTTTGCCAACAAACAACCCTCAACCATTTTTTAAGACATTTATTTAGCATTCTACAAAATAAATATATATTTTTTTTAATTGATTTTTTCCTTAGGTACACGTTTTTCGCGTTTGTTACCTATTCGTTCCCCTCATTGTGCCAGTTTCTTTCCTCTACTGTTTATTCCTTTTTTCTCCATCTTTCTTCCTCTTCCCCCCTCTTGCGGCCGCAGCCGACTTCCCCCTCTGTATTATATTCATCATGACATTGGGGGAATCCATTAATTACGTGAGGTGATTTTGGCGATTTGTCGAGAATCTCTCCCCCTGGTGAGATGTAAGATTTAGCTCGACCCCCTCCCCCCACCCCTAATCTCACGTGAGATTTTTCAAAATGCATAAGTTCACGGAAAATAAATTGGAGTAGAAGTAACTGCGGTTGTAGTACCATTTACTCCCCCATGTAAAGTAGTAGGGAGACTCTGTCTATGTGATAAAAATTACGTCATTACTAAAATTACTAAAACTACTAAAATTACGTGATATTTGCCGAAGCCCCTCTCTCCCCCACGTGAGATTGGGTGAGATTTCGCTCGACCCCCTCCCTCCCCTAAACGCCTCACGTAATTAATGGACACCCCCATTTCTGTCATGGGTATAGGGAAACTGTGGAAAACCTACACCAATATAGCAGGTCATCGAGTTCGCCTCCCAGTCGTAGAACTAGTCTTATTTCGCGGCTAAATGCAGAAGAAAAACATTTCACAACGAAATGTATGCGACTGGGATTGAACCCGGGACCTCCCGGTCTGCTGGTTTAGTGGCGAGCACGCTAACCACTAGACCATTGCACCGGTAAAATAAATATATAAAAAATATCTATAATAAAAATAAGGAAAATAAAATCTAAAAAGAGGTTTCGTTGCATTCCAATGATGCAAACTTCAATACAGCTATCAGACACTGGCTTTGAAGAACGGAAAAAAATTCTGGTCCAAAATGGTGTTAATGTAAATAGTTTCAAAAAATGTTTGCACCAACCGATCGCCCAGAGCATATTTTTTCAGCAACTCCATACATTGCAGCACAACTTTCTGCGTTGGTTTGCTGTCGTGAAACAAATCTCCGCCGAGCAGAATAAAATCGACATCGTGCTTGAGACCGTGCTCAAGTATCTCCTCGAACGTAATGAAACTGTCATTTTCCTGTACTGTAAAAGAAAAATTCACGTCCGAATGTCCTGTTAGGCTTGAAATTTAAAAAAATGAAACGGAAAAAAATACGATAGGTCATTCGTGTTTACGTCTTTTCGTGCTGTGCTCATAACCCAAGTGACAATCGGTGGCGAGTAATATTTTGATGGTGTCCTCGTCCTGCTGGACTTCGTTCGCCTCGTCGCTTTCGACGTCCGACATTTAAAAAAAACTTTTGCGATATATATGTTGGAGATATAATAGAACGGAATTATTTGAATGAGATTCGGAAGGAGCACCGTGCCAAGGAATCAACAAGTTATAGAGCTCGTGGCGCGCAACAATGCGAAGCCGGCATTTGAAAAACTCTATGTATACAGGCAAGGAGAGTCGCCACTCCCGTCTCAAACAGTTCTTTCAATCGGTCGCAGAGATGTAATGCTCAGTGCCGCCGCAGGCGTCGCTAGTGTCCTCCAGAGCCCATAATATATAGTAATATAAAACTGCATAAGGTGAAACTGACCGTGTTATGGCGGCAAAATTGTTTGCGTCTGTCAAACAAATATATCTGTCGTGTACACCAGCACAGCAGCTATCGAACTATGTGTATAATAATGGAGATGACTCCTCGCGAGTCAATGAGATAAAGGGAAACAGTAAACACTTTAGGTAGGAATTATAAAACAAATTTCAACTATTGATGGCAGTCAATTAAAAAATATATTCTTCCATGTTATTTTTGTTCGAGTTCTTTTGGGATTGGACGAGTTCTTTGATTGGTTAAAACTGCTTCAATTCGCGCGTACAACCAGATACCTGTACGAATGCAAAAGAAAAAAATTAAAACTACCGAGGCTCGAACTCAGGGCCTTCAATACAGTAATCTAGCGTTTTACCAACTTCGCCACACAATCATTTGCCAATAAATATAATTTTTTCATATTTAAGTGATTGCCACGCTTGGGGTTCAATTAGGCTTGACGGCTGGTCGGTTGGTTCATCGCTTAATTCAATTCATATTTAGCTTCGTTTTTAAACGTAACTAGCAAATAACTAGTTTTCATGGGTATACATATAATAAGCACGTGTTGAAAAGACAACCCCAGCATGTAGAGCCAACGTTCCCGCATTCGCCCGGTTTCTTGCATGTACATGTTATTATTATTTATCATTATTATTATTGTACAGGAAAACAGAGTAACGCGCATCCGAATAATAAATACATTACGAGATACATTACGGTTGGTTTATCGATTTATTCGCGTTTCATTGTAATTAGCTATATTTTTAAACATAACAGGCAAATCATAAGTTTCCATAATAAAATAACTCGTGTTGCACTTATTATATAATTATTATATCTGATGTGCTTATTATATAATAAGTCCATGTGAATAAAGCAACACGAGTTGTTTTATTAATATTATTTATATTTTATTTATTATATATATGTACACAATATTATTATACATTATAATAGAATGAATCCCTACTTGGGTGTATTATCGTTCGGGTGTGCGAGAGAGAACGCACCATGACTGTTCCAGGTGAGTACGAGAGAGAAACACGATCACCCCAGTTTTGTCATTGGTCGTTGAGGAGGAGCTCGGACCTTATGCAGTGTTGTATTACTATATATCATGGGCTCTGGGGAACACTGGCGACGCCTGCGGCGGAACTGTGCACTACATCTCTGCGACCGATTGAAAGAACTTCGTACGTACAGGCTAGGATAGGGAGTTTGGACTCCTTTACTCTAGTCTCCTTGTATATAGGGCACGGTCTTGCATGCTGGCAAAGAACAGATATTACATGGAACAACACGGCTTGTGCGACGATTTGGCAGAATTTCTTGGGGGAGTTTCGTAGTTACTCCCCCAACCACCTAAAGCGCTGCCTGTATCGATGTGCACGGACAGATCCGCAGGCGCGCTTGGCTCCACCCAGCTCCACCTCTTCCAACGCTCGAGCCAACTACGGTTCAGGTGATTTCGCGTCTCGCTCGCTCTCTTGCAGATTCCAATGTTAACAGCAGCAACGGTCGAGCGGTCTAAGGCACGTACTCGTTCTGCCGGGGAGCGCCGGCTTTAAATCGATCTGTTTTCGCTCCTACTCTCTCGTTCCTTTCCATCTCACCCGTTCCATCGCTTTTTAGCATGCCCTCAGCGATTTCTTCCAAGGGACGTGCTACGCGGTACAGAAATCTGTTGCTACTTTGCTTACATCTGTCAGAAATTTGACAGGCCTCGGACGTATTCGTGATTATTAATACTGAATATCAATCTAACTAGTTAATTAATCGTGTATGCGTGTATTTCTCGCTTTTCTGTTAGACTCTTTGCCCACGGAAAATTGGCTTATTAAAATTGTTTGTGCGTTGCAACATTGTTAACGATGCCATCGTGTAGCAGATGTGCGTATAATGGATGCAAAAATGTTTGTAAGACGAGTCCCAAGCTGAGCTTCCATCGTTTTCCTAACAACGACGACACGTAAATATTTAGACGAAAATAACTTTTAAGTGGTTACGTGGGTTTTTAAGCCAAAAAGCATATTTTCTTTATTAAATAAAATATAATTGATGAATGATTTTATTCCAAATGATAAGCACGTAAAAGAGCAACATTACAATAATATTTTTTTTAATTGTCATTAAAAAATTTGGGATAGTCAGCCGGTGGGACCTGGTTTCCGGTGACCCCTCGGAAAAACGGTGGACACGATTTCTCGAAAACTAATGCACCAATCTTATTGAAATGTTGCGCACTTCTTCAAAATAGCATTGACTAGTGATTGAGCGAAGGTTTTTTTTCGATTACAACTGATATTACAAGACGTAGTGTAAATTGTACTAAAAATTGAACTATTTTGCATATAACTCTGCCGAAAATCCAAATTTCAATTTTTTTAAAATGCTTCATTCAATCACTAGTCAATGCTATTTGAAGAAGTGTGCAACATTTCAATAAGATCGATGCGATAGTTTTTGAGAAATCGTGTCCACCGTGTTTTTAGGGGTCTCCGGACACCAGGTCCCACCGACTGGGTTTGGTTGGGTTTGTTTAGGTTATATAGATATACTTGCAGGGGTAAGTGCGGCACGCTAGCCACCAGTGAAGTCGGAGGAGTGGGGATATCGATCGGCCGTGGCGAGCGATATATATATACTCGTGCGGGCTAAAAAATAAACTTTAAACCCGATTTCTATTGAAACGTGCCAAAAATCCCTTTAGGGGATGTGTTTATATATTAAATGGAACATCTGTGCAAAATTTCGGCCGTATCGGGCGTAATACCTTTTCGGAAGTTTATCCCGTAACGACAATAAAACAGGGGGGACCGAGTGCTTAAAGAAAATATTTAAGATAAAATTTCATAGCCGCAACCTTTCAGGAAAAATGCAAAAACGTCTGAATATACAAAATTTGCGCAAACTTTTTTATTCCAGTTTATTGTTGGGTATAATAATTGACTGTCACTTATTTTTTACTAAGCGCCACTGTAATTTATCACTGATTCAGAAGGGCCCCCCTTGTGCCCCCCCCCCCCAAAATTCGGCCGTCCGCGACAGAAATATCTCAACGTGATTTTAAATGATGCGCTGTCTCCTACCGAACCGCCCAACGCCTGGTCGGTCAGTTGACCATTAATACAAGCGGGACAGCACTATAGCCCGATAGGGATACGCGAGAGAGAGAGAGAGAGAGAGAGAGAGAGAGAGAGAGAGAGAGAGACAACCGCGAGAGGCGTGCCTTGAACCGCTATCATTGTGTATGGCACACCGATACATCGCCGCGCAGTCTACCGGCGGACATACTAACTACATTTTTTCTGCCAAATATTAACACGGGCCGTGGAGTTCCATGTAATGTCTGTTCTTTGCTCGTACCCAAGAGAGGCTCGTGGTTCTCGTTCTCCGAAGAATCCTCTCGCTGTCTCTTGCCTGCCAATTCCATTTTCTTCCCCATTGTGTCTCCACCACCCATCACAGGGATCGTCGTCTCCTCTTCTGCCGCTCCTCCGTGACCTGCCTGATCCATCTGTCCTATGGGAACAGTTGGGCTCTGCGGGTTGGATCGCCAGACTAATTAGGATAGTTAGTCGAATAACTGACGCGAAGTGATTAATGATTCTAATCAATAATGCCCGATTTATTGATACACAATAAATGAAATACAAATCCGCATTTATATAGGTCGATAGGTTGGATACGCTCCTACTCTACTATTCGCAGCGTATCGTTGTTGATCGCGAGTTTTACTGCTTAGAGAATTAGAGAGGAGTCGCGCGGAGTCGTCCTTCTTATTCTCGCCCTTGCTCAGTACTGACTGCCAAGCTTTTTCCCGATCGGGCCCTCATCATCTTCTTGGTTCCCCTCCAAGAATGTGGGTGTTTTTGGGGAACAGTCCTTTTCCTTATCGAGTATTTGCAGCTGGACGGCTCGGCGTGGGAAAGCGTCGAGTCGGGCTAGACGCATTTCCTCGGCCACGTTTCGGTCGCGATGCCGACAGCTAGGCGCGCCGGAAACTATAAACTCGAAGGGAAAATACAGAAAAGATAGGGCCCTCGTAAAAAGCGGCACTTGGGGCTCCAGCGGCAGATAAGTTTTAGGCCATGCTGATTACGTTCCCACCGCGAGGGCCTGGGACAGAGACGTCGGCGGCTAACAAATCGAACGATGCACGTTCGTCGTTGTTGACACATCTTCGCGTCAAATCACAAACGCATTTGAACAATGAACTGCGGACGGAAGAGTGCAGACCAAACTTTTGTGGTCACCTCGCTCGTGTTGCGCCGCTCCATTTTATCGATTGGCAAATTAAACTTGTGACTGATCATTCCTATTGCAGTTATTCTAATACTTCGCTAGCGTGTTAATATCAATAAGTTTGATAATGAACCCTGCATCTTTATGCATATTATTTTTCATGCATGGAGAACGGTAAACAAAACGGTAAACATTTGGAGAATGCATTCGAGATTGATATTGAAAAGTTACGAATATGCCGGAGAAAAATGTGAAAAAGTGAAATGGAACCTCATAGACAAGAGACCCACGGGAGGATATGGCACGCGACGCGAGATCGTAATCAGGGGGCGAAGTTACGCGAGAGAGAATATAATTCAATTGAGATACCAAAGTCAAGTTCCTGCGGTGCGAAGACCCGTAAAAATATATTTATATCTATGGACGCACATGCACGCACGCGATATATCTATCCATACGCATACACATATGTACGATCAACGAATTTAGACGTATATAGAAGACCGGTTCTTAAGGAAATTATGTGCGACAGGGCAAACGGCGCATGTGCTGCGGTCAGGAGGGAAAAGGACAGAAAAGCTATTTCTCTCTTCGTCGCACAAGTACTTTCCCTTTCCGTTACGCACCAAGCGGCAGAAATCGAAATAAATAACAGAGCCGCTAAGGGTGCCTACCCCCACTACCGCCGTTGTCAGACCTGTATGTAAGACCGTGATTTTATTTCAATCTTATGCTCAACCGTCGTGGCAATGCTGCCAACTTCACGTGGCTTGCAACGTGCTATGGAAATGAAAAGTTGTTTAACGATAAGACAAAAAAATAAGCTCCAACAAACGATAAAAATCGACTAACAATCACTCACAAACGACTAACAAATGATCGGTTACCAAGAAAAGTTCGAAATCATTAGAAAACCATTTTCCCTCGGCTAACTTTGACATGAATTTGTTTTTCGTATAATTAAATAAATAAAGTCTAACAAACGCTGGATTTTGTCTAACGAACACTAACAAACGACTAACAATCGGGCAAATTGAAATAATCAGCATTTTGCTGAAATTGAGGTGTCACATGGGCAAAGCCGTGCTCAGCCGTCGTGGCAATTCTGCCAACTTCACGTGGCTTGCAGCGTGCTATGGGAATGAAAAGTTTTTTAACGATAAAAAAAAATTAAGCTCTACAAAACGATGAAAATCGAGTAACAATTACTCACAAACGATTGATTACGAAGAAAAGTTCGAAATCATTAGAAAACCATTTTCTCGCGGCTAACTTTGACATGAAATTTGTTTTTCGTATAATTAAATAAAGTCTAACAATCGCTGGATTTTGTCTAACGAACACTAACAATCGAGTAGAATTGAAATAATCAGTATTTTGCTGAAATTGAGGAGTCATATGGGCAAAGCCGTGCTCAGCCGTCGTGGCAATGCTGCCAACTTCACGTGGCTTGCAGCGTGCTATGGGAATGAAAAGTATTTTAACGATATAACAAAAATGAAGGTCTAACAAAGATAAAAATCGACTAACAATCACTCACAAACGATTGGTTACAAAGAAAAGTTCGAAATAATTAGAAAACCATTTTCCCGCCTCTAACTTTGACATGAAATTTGTTTTTCGTAGAATTAAATAAATAAAGTCTAACAAACGCTGGATTTTGTCTAACAAACACTCACAAACGATTAACAATCGAATGACATGCAAAAAGATTGGATATTTTCATAGTCGGCGGCTAAGTTTATTGAGCTAGTCTCCCTGGCGGGATTCTGATCGCAACGAACCTAGTGGCGACTAGTGAACTATCAACTCTCTTCAATAAGCTACCTACCCTTCCACTGGAGTTTCCTGACCAGCATCAAAGAACAGACATTACATGGAACTCCACGGCCCGTGTTAATATTTGGCAGAAAAAATGTAGTTAGTATGTCCGCCGGTAGACTGCGCGGCGATGTATCGGTGTGCCACACACAATGATAGCGGTTCAAGGCACGCCTCTCGCGGTTCTCTCTCTCTCTCTCTCTCTCTCTCTCTCGCGTATCCCTATCGGGCTATAATGCTGTCCCGCTTGTATTAATGGTCAACTGACCGACCAGGCGTTGGGCGGTTCGGTAGGAGACAGCGCATCATTTAAAATCACGTTGAGATATTTCTGTCGCGGACGGCCGAATTTTGGGGGGGGGGGGGGCACAAGGGGGGCCCTTCTGAATCAGTGATAAATTACAGTGGCGCTTAGTAAAAAATAAGTGACAGTCAATTATTATACCCAACAATAAACTGGAATAAAAAAGTTTGCGCAAATTTTGTATATTCAGACGTTTTTGCATTTTTCCTGAAAGGTTGCGGGTATGAAATTTTATCTTAAATATTTTCTTTAAGCACTCGGTCCCCCCTGTTTTATTGTCGTTACGGGATAAACTTCCGAAAAGGTATTACGCCCGATACGGCCGAAATTTTGCACAGATGTTCCATTTAATATATAAACACATCCCCTAAAGGGATTTTTGGCACGTTTCAATAGAAATCGGGTTTAAAGTTTATTTTTTAGCCCGCACGAGTATATATATATATCGCTCGCCACGGCCGATCGATATCCCCACTCCTCCGACTTCACTGGTGGCTAGCGTGCCGCACTTACCCCTGCAAGTATATCTATATAACCTAAACAAACCCAACCAAACCCAGTCGGTGGGACCTGGTGTCCGGAGACCCCTAAAAACACGGTGGACACGATTTCTCAAAAACTATCGCATCGATCTTATTGAAATGTTGCACACTTCTTCAAAATAGCATTGACTAGTGATTGAATGAAGCATTTTAAAAAAATTGAGATTTGGATTTTCGGCAGAGTTATATGCAAAATAGTTGAATTTTTAGTACAATTTACACTACGTCTTGTAATATTAGTTGTAATCGAAAAAAAACCTTCGCTCAATCACTAGTCAATGCTATTTTGAAGAAGTGCGCAACATTTCAATAAGATTGGTGCATTAGTTTTCGAGAAATCGTGTCCACCGTTTTTCCGAGGGGTCACCGGAAACCAGGTCCCACCGGCTGACTATCCCAAATTTTTTAATGACATTTAAAAAAAATATTATTGTAATGTTGCTCTTTTACGTGCTTATCATTTGGAATAAAATCATTCATCAATTATATTTTATTTAATAAAGAAAATATGCTTTTTGGCTTAAAAACCCACGTAACCACTTAAAAGTTATTTTCGTCTAAATATTTACGTGTCGTCGTTGTTAGGAAAACGATGGAAGCTCAGCTTGGGACTCGTCTTACGAACATTTTTGCATCCATTATACGCACATCTGCTACACGATGGCATCGTTAACAATGTTGCAACGCACAAACAATTTTAAACAGCCAATTTTCCGTGGGCAAAGAGTCTAACAGAAAAGCGAGAAATACACGAATACACGATTAATTAACTAGTTAGATTGATATTCAGTATTAATAATCACGAATACGTCCGAGGCCTGTCAAATTTCTGACAGATGTAAGCAAAGTAGCAACAGATTTCTGTACCGCGTAGCACGTCCCTTGGAAGAAATCGCTGAGGGCATGCTAAAAAGCGATGGAACGGGTGAGATGGAAAGGAACGAGAGAGTAGGAGCGAAAACAGATCGATTTAAAGCCGGCGCTTCCCGGCAGAACGAGTACGTGCCTTAGACCGCTCGACCGTTGCTGCTGTTAACATTGGAATCTGCAAGAGAGCGAGCGAGCCGCGAAATCACCTGAACCGTAGTTGGCTCGAGCGTTGGAAGAGGTGGAGCTGGGTGGAGCCAAGCGCGCCTGCGGATCTGTCCGTGCACATCGATACAGGCAGCGCTTTAGGTGGTTGGGGGAGTAACTACGAAACTCCCCCAAGAAATTCTGCCAAATCGTCCCACAAGCCGTGTTGTTCCATGTAATATCTGTTCTTTGGTACGAGACAGCTCAGCAAACCCAACGATCGCACGTCAGACGCTGACAGGGACAAAACTTTCGAGTCCATGCACAAGGTCAATGGCAACAGCGATGCTTCCAACAATGATCATATCAACGCAGAGAAGGAGGAAAAGGAGGAGAAGTTGTCCAACAAGAATGTGAAAATAACGCCAACGAAATCGAATGAAAAAATGGACGACGTTGATTCCTTCGGGAAAAATGATAACAGGGTTAAAACACACATGGACATGTCAATCGTCATAAATGTTACGGAGCAGAAGAGCAAGAGCATAAATGACAAAGACTCTGAAGAGGATAACGCGGAAAAGGTAATCAGGAGGTGTTATCGGAGGTTTTGGCAATTTTTTTACTGTTTGATGATCAAGTGAATTAAGTTGTTACGATAGGAGGAAAAAATATGTTTTGATGTTCTGCCGTACGGACTTGGTAGCTTTTGCGATCCCTTGTCGTTTCTATCCAACGCATTTGTATGAGGGTACAGGGAAACTGCGAAACGCCTGTACCAATATAGGCGGCAAAACTCCCACTGGGTTTCAATTGTGTTCATGATCGAAAACTCAGTAAAACTGCGTGCAAGCGAGTGGTCGCCCATGCCCGTATTGGCCCAGGCCAACACTGCCGGACATGGGTGCGCGGAGGAACATAGGGGGGGGGGGGGAGTTGCCTCAAGTTGCATTTCGAATTTTCAGAACGCCGTGAGGTCCGAGGAGAACGAGGATGTTGATAATGACGGGGTTTCGTTGAGCAAGGTGAAGAGCTCAAGGAAGAGGCAATCCTCTAGGCCAAGTGTGAGCAAATCAAAAACCAAAGATCCCGAGGTTGTGGACGGTCTTGAGATGTCAGTCGAGTGCGCGAGCGACAAGGAGGAGTCGAGCTCGGACCTGGAGAACGAGGAGTACAGAAGGAAAACGACGCCGATAATGATATTCTTAAAGTCGGAGCCGAACGAGTGGGAGCTCGATGAGAGTACGTCCGAGGCCGAAAAGTCGGTGAAGGTCGAGGCGAGGGAGGAGAAAAAGACAAAGATGGCCACGACGAAAGGTGCTAAAGGGACGGCCGAGGGCAAAGAACAAAATAGGGGGAAGAAGAAGGGCTTCACGAAGGTCGCGGTCTCGGATAGCGACGATTCGGACGATGGTGCCTCCCACGACAAGGGCTACAGTCCTCGTACCAAAAAGAAAATGAAGAAAGCCTTCCCGGCTAAGAAAACATCCGCCAAATCGCTCAGTAGTAGGCGCGGCAGTGCGCCAAAAAAAGTTGCCGATCTATCGGAAGACGAGCACTCAGATGAGCAGAAAGGCGACGAACGAAAATCGAAGAAGTCCAAGGGAAAGGCTCTGAAGAAGTCGGCAGGTAGCGAGGACGAGGAGAAGAGTAACGATAAGACCGGTGAAGTCGTACAGAAGAATGGAAAAAAGAATAGCATAGCGGTAAGTATATATTTGTTAAAGGATTAGAAGATAAGCGTAGGGCCCCAAAAACATGTCGATTTTCATTTTTTTTTCTTCTGATGAGAGTATTAAGATGACGAGGTCGTTATTTTACATACAATCAGTACACTATCTCGACAAGTTTAAGGGTTTTTCAAATTGAAAAATATTAATAAGTAATGAAGTTATTATTTAAACAAAGTGCCGCCGTTGATATGGCTAAATGGTGTAATTGGATCTGGGGGCCAGGCTGGTCCAAAATGAAAATAATGAACATACTTTTAGTAGGGTCATAAAACTTTCGTACGACCGGATACTTTTCTGAAAATTTCAAAATTACGAGAATGACAAGCTGTAGCACGAAGACTTCAATTTTCGAAAAGAACGTTAATCATGACCGCGCGGGCGGGAGGGTGGGGGGGGGGGGGGGAATTGCCATGACGACCAAGGTTCTAAGTGCCTATGGAACCTCCAGAAGAAAACGAAACTTTTTTGTATTGCATTAAGGGGTGAGTCAGAGTGATGCAGTCAGAGATGATGAGCATCAGAGTGATGCAGTCAGAGGCGTGAAAAAACGAGCATTTGCAACAATGAGACGAGTATATGGCTTCCGGATGGAGGCCATGTTGAGGATCAGCGTTGTGCCGACGTTTTGCAAACGTTACAGTCTGCATCATCAGGGCTAAGAGCTCCGATACTGAAGCTCACGTGTCTCAGGCATTCCTTCTATAGTTGCAGTCATCGTTCCAGATCGCTGCACCAGCCAATCAGATGTTTTAATTGATCAGCTGGTCAATTAAAAAACCGGGAGGACGGTGTGCCAAATAGGATTGACGTGATATCCTCCATCTCTGTTTAGATTGACTGGATTTTTTCGGATTTCCAAGCCTTGTCGGTGTTTCCTGGAAAAATAGCTGTTCAATGGGGCCAAACTTTGGGCTTTGTCGAACTGGATGGCATGACCAGTCTCCATCCAATGTTCGGACAGCGCTGATTGTGTAATATGGCCATATTTGATACACCGTTGGTGTTCTTTGATCCGTGTACTGATCTGCCTCCCGGTTTCTCCTATGTACACTTTACCGCATGAGCAGGGTATCTTGTATACTCCTGGTGCACTTAATGGTGGTCTTTGGTCTTTTGCACTCGGAATCACTTGTGCTAGTTTCTTATTAAAACATCTGATTGGCTGGTGCAGCGATCTGGAACGATGACTGCAACTATATAAGGAATACCTGAGACACGAGAGCTTCAGTATCGGAGCTCTCAGCCCTGATGATGCAGACTGTAACGTTTGCGAAACGTCGGCACAACGCTGATCCTCAACACGGCCTCCATCCGGAAGCCACATACTCGTCTCATTGCATAAAGAGCCGTGAAAGCCTTAAAACTAAAATCATTTGCAATAATGTTTTTTTTTATACTAATTAAGTTTGTTTTACAAAAGTGGTTACATATACGTTTTATGTTAAATTTCAACTTGACTTGTACAGATTTCCCAAGAAAAATATTGGTTATAAAAATATCGTCATCTTTGTCTGACCCCCTTCGGCATGGAGTGCTTTGCGGTCACCATCATAAAATTTTACTGGATCATCTAAAATCAAAAAATAAAAAAAAAATCATTCATTTAATAATAAATCTAGTACTTAATCGAAGCTTTTTTCTTAAAAAATTACCAAAATGGCTGCTACCGACAGATAACTTTCGATTTTCGACTAAAAAATCGCTAGTTTATTGTTAAAAAAAATATAAATTTTCAACAAAAATGAAAATCCTTCGATTAAGGTAGTTCTGTAGTTTTGGTCAAATCTTAGGAATTGGCTGAAATCCAAGTATGGTGTAAATATGATCTTCGTGGACTGATGCCCAAAAATTCAATTTGATTCACCGTTTACTTCATGAGATAATTGTAATTGAATATGGGTATTTCTGTTCGCGATCTCTATACCTAACACGTAAACCGATAGGAGTTTGCTCGCATTTCTCAATATAGGTTCTAAACGGATCTTAGGATTTCAAAATGCAAACGCGTGTACGCAGTACATTGTGGGAGTGATTTAAAAAAATGACAAACTTTGACCGTTTAGTTTCGGAAATATCGAGTTATGAAAAATGGTCATTTTATTCCGCACCGAACTCGGGCCCAACCATCTGTAACGGCATGGCAACAGTGTACGCTGCAGCCAGCTGATCGGCATGTGGTCTGGGAACTCGAAGCGTGTTTTTTTTCCCGAGTTCTAGTCATTCTGAGACGGATGGGAAATAAATTTATTCTGCAAACAAATTTCATTTCTTCAATTTATGCATGCATTTATTCGTGTTATGTATATTTATATATAAGTGTGTGTGTGTGTGTGTGTATGTAGATATAACTTGGATTATTGCAGAGCACTCGTTGCAGGAAATATGTAAAATAGAATTCAATCCCATTCGGGTTTCCTTCACTGTTTTCCTCAAAAAATATCTTTGTTACCCCGAATACAATTTTAACTGTTGGCAAGATGTAAATCCACCATCTGACGGCCTTCGACAGCGAATTTTTGTTGCTGATCGTTGAGTTTATCGTTATTTTCATCGGGTTTAGCCGCATTTGCTTGACACATGGCTGCCATAGCTTTCAGTCTTTTAGCGAGCGCCTTTTTTCTTGTGAACTTTCCTTTGTATCGCATTTGGGTTGACATTTTCACGCTTTTAAAATTTATATAAAATATTTCGCGAAAGACGGATCATAGGAAGCTCAACGCTATGGCAGCAGGAAAATCGCGCTGTTGCCACGGTTACAGCGTCGCTCTCTATACGAGTATGAGACCTATCCATGCATGAATAGCGAATGTGTGGGACATATAGAGGGTACAAGCTCTGTTAAAAATTAACAACCAACAGCATTGTATAGGCATTGGATGTTACTATACGCTTCGACCGAAACTTATGGCTCGAAAGTATACCTACAGAACTTCCTTACGAACTAGTTTTTAATGCTATCAATAAGCACACCAAATTTCATCAAAATCCATCGAGTGGTTTTTTAATTATAGTGGTCACCGACTCGAAAAACATAGTTTCGAGAAAAACGCGTTCACGGTATTATATGCTCGTAAAATTTTGAGCTCGATGGATGAAGTTAAACTTTTTTTTATGTATTTTGATCCGTTTAATCCGAATATCACAATTTTTTGCCGAAAAGCCGAGCATTCAATTGTTTATAGCCAATTGTTAAAACAATTTTTCAACAAATTAAAGTTTTTCGGGATGAATTATTATTTTTAAAATATTTTGGGCAATTTTAAAACGAAAGTATTCTTTATTAAATTTTGCTAAAGTTCAAAGTTTTTGAGTAATACATTTTTTTTTAAATTCTTAAAGAGTTTTTCTAATTTTACACTTGATTTATGTATAGAAATACTAATTAAAAATTGTCGTATTCGAAGCATTCTGCCTTCCCGGGTATTATCGTTTGCGCGTTTGTCAGCCGCTACCTGCCATGGGGATCCGACGCCCCTTCACTAATTGTAGGATATCCCGGAAACTATTCATCGGATTGACTTGAAATTTTCAGGGAATATTTTTGAAACAACATACTTCAAGAAAATATGTTAAAAAGATCGATTTTTTGGAAATTCTAACTGCATCTCACTCATTAACTGTAAATAAATTTCAGCAATTGGAAGACGTCAGGACGATACAGGCCTTGAAGAAGTATTTGTCCATGGCCGGTATAAGAATAAAATCGTATGAGCAATTTTGGGCTGGTTGTAAAACGAATGCGGAGCGTTTGGCGCGCATGAAGGAGGCGCTCGCGCTGCATGGAGTAGTTGGAAGGCCGACAATGGACAAATGCAAGAAGGCAAAGGCGCGAATGGAATTTAAAAAAGATGTCGATCCACTTGGTCTGGTTGAAAATGTTAAAGAAGGTACAGTCTCCGTTTACGCCAATGACTACTCGTCGTAGAAAAAAGATAAAATTTATCGAAAAAATCTGCGAGCTTTCGTTCCTCAAAGTGCCTTCAATGTTTTGTAGGGAGCGCAAGACGAGATTGTCTTGCCCAAACGAAGTACGTGTTGTTGAAGTTTGCAATGTTGGAATCGTTGGAATGCTATGAAAGTTTTTTTTTCTCGTCGCCCAATTGTTTTTTTTTTTGCATATTTACGCTGTAAAAATTAGTAAAACGTTGCGGAAGATCTTTATTGGAGATATGTAACTAAATTTGCAGAAGAACAAGACTATACTGTGTTCAACGTCATGTTTCCGAACCTAAATTCGTCCGGTACGGTCAGATCCCACCTAATGCGACGCCCTCTTTACCCTCTCCACGTTGCCAAACGGGCTCTGCACAGGCCCGGCTAAATAAGGTGTCCGAGGTCCGTGAACCCAACGGTTAAGGGAAGGTTCTGCCTTGGTGGGCCAAAAACGCTCACCACTTCGTAACGACCGATGCTCGAATGTTTGAAATTAAGGGAAGGTTCTGTCTTGATCGGCCAAAAAATGTTCGATTTTTCACCAATTTTTTATGCGAAAGGTATTAAATATAGAATCTCGATATTTGGTATGTTGACTAAGCGGTCTTTATTGAACATCAAAATATGTTTTAAAGTTTGACAAAACATGGTGGTAGGGGTAAGAGGAGCAACGTATGTCGGTGTCCGGGCCATGACATTCTTCGTTTGCGGAAGTCCAAAGTCCCGGACAGGTGATCTGAAGCAAAAAAATCAAACACATTTTTACTTTGCACAATATTGTGTATAAGTTGGCCTAGAATCAAGAAGAAAAATCGAAAAATAAAAACGTAGTGAGAAAAAACCTGCGAAATTTTTGGGAAAAAGAATGTTTTGCAAAATATTTTGAGGTTCAATAAAGACCGCTTGGTCAACATACCAAATATCAACATTCTATATTTAATACTTTTCGCATAAAAAATTGGTGAAAAATCGAACATTCTTTGGCCCAACAAGGCAGAACCTTCCCTTAATTTCAAACATTCGAGCGTCAGTCATGACGAGGTGGTGAGCATCTTGAGATATATTCGTTAAATTCGATTTGTGGTTTTGTTATTTCGTATTTTGTATTGTATATTGGTGTTTTTATTTATTTTGTAAGTGATTAATATATCAAATTGCAGATAATATGGACGAGGACGTTTCCATCTTATCTCCAATTAAAAGGAATAAGAAAGGCCAGGTAATTGAATATACGGAAAAATTATGAATGTACTACCTCTCATTTTTACTTTGTATTATTTCTAAAACAATTTCGTTTTCCATTTATTACAGACAGTTCACAGACGGGATCGTGTGATAATAGTAAATCTATATAAGGACCTGAAGATCGAGAACCCTGCCATTACAAAAAGAGCGGCACATTCGATACTATCAAAAAAGACTGGATTTGGAATATTTAGTATAAAAAATACGTTGCTAGAGTACGAGAACACTGGTACCGTTACATCGCCAAATATGAAGAAGCATCGCATTTCCAGCAACCAATTAGTCGACGAATTTGACAGAAACGCAATTCGGAGAAAATTTAATGAATTTTTTATGAACAAAGAAGTGCCCACATTGCAGAAACTTTTGCATGCTGTTAACGATGACAAAGACCTACCAAATTTTAAACGCACGACTTTTTGGAAATTATCGAAGGAGCTAAACCTACGTTTTCCGTCAACGTAATAGCATCTTTACAGAAAGAGACGATCTTTTTCTGTAGAGGCGCAACTACCTAACACAAGTGCGAAAATTCCGAGCGGCAGGACGGGTTATACATTACCTGGTTGAGACTTGGGTCAATGTACATGGTCAGTTCATGGTCATTTCAAAGTTCAAAGGTTGATACAACGGCAGAACACAAAAAGAATGCCTTCATTCGAGGACTGCCAACAGGGTCAGTTAATCCTTCCGGGAAGGGCAAGTGATTAATTGTCTTGCATATTGGAAGCACTAATGGATTTGTACCTGGCGGACTTCTATGCTTCGAATCCAAGAAAAATACTGCTGATTATCCCGGCGAAGTGAAAGGTGAGACATTCTTGGAATGGTTTAAAATGATTCTACGATCGCTTGAATGCAATGCAGTGATCGTCATGCATAACGTGCCGTGTCATTCAGTGAAGTTCGAGAAATTACCCACCACTTGTAAAAAAAACTGCAATAATTTAATAGTTGAAGAGCAAAGGCAGATACCGCCGACATGACAATGTTAAAGGCTGCACTATTGAATAGGGTGTCTAATGAAGTCTTAAAGTTCCTTGACAATTATTTTTAAAAACTAATTTTTCATGAACACATAATAGTAAAAACCTGATGCAAAATAGAACACTTTTATAAACACGTACCATTTTCTGAATTTTCACTTTTCTTTGGATTTTTTAGGTTCGCATAGGGCGCGTCGGTCTTCGAAATCTAAAACTCTTGGCTCTGATGTTTCAGATCAATGCACCAGGCACTAGGTCGTACGCCGTGGAACAACTCAGGCGGCAACCGTCTCTGACGCAAGTGTACAGCAGCTAATTTTGAATTAAAAAAAAACATTTTTTTTAAATTCAACGACTTAATAATATGTACATAAAATCTTAATTATGTAAAAGAAATAGTTGACACAAAAAATGAAAAAATCGCACATTTTCGGCCACTTAACCCTAGGACCCTACACTATGTGTACGAAACAAATATCCTACACTGGGGTTAAGCACACCCCAGCACTTCAAATCAACGCTGCTAACGAACTGTTTGTCGTAGAATTTTTTTTTTATCGAACCCCCGAAAACTGACGAATGATTAGGCTTTGCGAGGAAAAGCTAATATGAGTTTTTCGCCATGAAAAATGGGATTGAACAAGGCAAGAAAAATATTTTAGCATATCTCACTAAAAATAATTCAAAAAATCATCACACTTTTTGTACGCATATATTGGACAATTTTTTCGTTGATTTTTTAAAAAGACCGTAAGGGGCAACCTTAAAAAATTATAAACCAAAAATTCGAAGTTCTTGAAGAATTTCACAAGGGTTAAAGGTGGCACTTTTTTTTTTTTAATTTGACTATGTTTCGGCTTTATTTCTTGAGGGATAAATGTTAAAAAATGATTTTGCCAAAATAGTGTTTTCTAGTTAAAGATTTAGATTTTCTAGTTCATATTATAGGACATTGAGCTGATTATACATGAAGTTATACAAAAATAATATATTTAGCTAGATATTATATCTAGATATTAGAATTGAAAACAAAAGAAACGTATACTGTAGTAATAAATGCAGAAATGTAGGTTTGTTCGGTGTGCATCGAGCGATGATCTTAGCAACGCGGGAATCGGCATTCAAAGTTTCGTCAGTTGACAAAAGATACCACGTTACAACTACGCTCCTTACACTGGCTCCGACGCTGACGCCACACGGCCTATCCATGTTATGAGCAGATGTAATGCGAGAGCGAGGAGCAGGAGGGTCGAGTGATTATTTGTATCGGTTTTTCCCCGTAAAGAAATTTACTCTAAGTACCGTCAAGAGCAGATTGGGATGTACGAGGCATTTTTATTCCCGCCGCTTCTCGTGCGATCATGTCATCGTCGCTGTCTGCACCGTCACGGGTAGAATCCCGTCCTCCTTATAAAGAATCTTCATCAGAACCCTCCAATTCTTTTTCGTGGTCTGATTCACTATTAGTCGAGCCGTTGTCCTGAGGTTCTCCTTCATTGTTGTGCTCCTGCCGCATCCTCCGGACCTTCTGCGCCTTTCGTACTCGCGACCTCGTCCCTATGGCTTTATTATAATTTAAAAAATTCAGAATAGTATAAAAACGTTCATAATGTAATTTATGTTGATTACGCACTAATTTTATAAGGATAAATAACAAAAAACAATGGAAATAATTAAATACTTACACAGAGAAAAACATCGCAAAAAGTGTCGAGTTACGCTAACCCCAGGCTCTCGAAGAATGGTCACTACGTCGCGTCCAAACTATAACTGACGGTTATTCCTGCACGAACTTGCTCTAGACAGTCCCTCCTCCTAATGCGATCGATATTTTCACGTGACTACCCAAACTGCCGGAACGCCAGGGCCCCAAAAATAATGTGGGGCTTGAGGTACCCATGAGTAGGGTCCTAGGGTTAAGGGAGGACACTACTGAAAAATTTCGTAAAATCGTTATTTTTGGAAACACTTTTATAAAATCCTTTGAACCTTTAAAATATGATGCATATTCATTTATAGCTAAAAACAGTTTTAAGACGGAATGACACTTCATCGCGGTCGGTATG
Organism: Ophion obscuratus; assembly: GCA_964007375.1. Classification (NCBI taxonomy): domain Eukaryota; kingdom Metazoa; phylum Arthropoda; class Insecta; order Hymenoptera; family Ichneumonidae; genus Ophion; species Ophion obscuratus. The sequence continues at coordinate 57,244,991 of OZ023313.1, forward strand.
GTAGAACAATTATAGATACCCAAAAATCTCTGGAACGGCTGTTCAGATCCCGTCGAAACAATGCCAAATGACGTCAAATAGATAGACGAACAGCTTTCTGCCCCTCAAATTTTCTGAATTTGAGAAAAAAAAAATGTAGATTGAGTTATCGTAAGCCAATCTACGTTTTTTTTGGTAGAAGGTGGGATGACACCGTGATGAGGTTCCATTCTGTCTTAAAGTGGTTTTCGAGGGGAGTCTCCAAGCGCTGAGAAGCGCCTTCCCCGATGCCACACTGGTAGACGCAACTGCGTGTCTCGATTTTTGTAAATCTTTGGAGAAAAAGTTACCGACTAAAATAGTTTCATTTTCTACCAATAGGGAGAATTAGATTACGGTAAAAACAACGTTATTGAAATCGGCATGCCGCAGGACTCGAACAGTTTTCGTCCAATCGACTTGAAATTTTAACTGTAGCTTCTTAGACTGCTTTAACAGACAAGTACGAGCACTTTTTTCGATTAATTGAAAATGGTAAAAAATATATAATTTTTTATATGAAAATTGTGGTCGAACAAACGAACTTTTTTCAATTTCCCCCCGTACTTGACTGCTAAAACTTATAATAAACGGAAATATTTCACTCTTAGTTCCAGGATTTAATTTACAACAGTTCTGACTTTGCCTGAGAACCAGTAGTGCTATAGCGACTCATGCGCCGCCGTTTAGTATTCTTTCGATCAATTTTTTTTTACATACTTCAATATATACCTAATAAAGCCTAAAAGTTTCTTTGACCATGTATTTTATACCTTTAAAAAAAATTCCAAAGGAAAGGGTCGAAAACGGGCCGTTACATATCGTTCGTTCCACAGTTACAGTTCGTGGGTTGGGGGTTTGTGGCCTTGTGGGTTTGTGGGTTTAGGATTTAGTGGGTTTGGGGTTTGTGGGTAATCATAAAGGTCATTGTGGAGATCAAATGTATCAACATTTTTTAACGTAAAATTTCCCGCTCGTTCGATTGCAGATGTAAAAAATAGTGGTTCCCCCTTGAAGATGAGGTTCAAGGTCAAATTAAAGGTCACCATAAGATTGCTCGCTGCAAATTGCTCCAAGAATGATCTTGACCTGGGAAAATACTGGACCCAATCCAGACCTTTCTTAAGCTCAAATGACCTTCAGCTGACCTTCAAGGTCACACCTGACCAATGACCTGAGTACATATTTGAATGTAAAATTTTTCGCTCTTTCGATTGCTGATGTCAAAAATAGGGGTTCCCATGAAAAAAACCAAAGTTGACCTTGAAATAACCTTGAAGATGAGGTTAAAAGGATCCCCCCTTGAAACGTAATTGCTTTTAAAATGTTGCGGATCAAACCGTCCGGATTACTCCATCCGTCGGTAAATGGATTATTTGGCAATGATCGCAACAATTTTAATGGGAAGTACCCACTGAAATCTTTTTTCAAAAATTATTTCGGGTTTAAAAATCGAAGGTTTGCAAAAATAGCGGGAGGAAAAGGGGACTGTGCTGCCTCCCTCCAATTTTTTTACCGATATAATTTATAATATAAATTCACTATTAAGCTAAACATCTGTTTTCAAAATTAACTTTTCAAACTACAAACATAGTTTTCCTCACCAATGACATTTTATTTCTAACTCAAAATTCATAATTTTATTGAAAATCCCCTTTTTTAATTAACGTTTCGATCTATAAACTCAGGGGCTGGCGGACGGGAGGAGATGATAAGAACGATATGAACGGGACATTAGCATGAGCACACGCACCTCATAGATTCAAACAGTTCAGTATCCTCGTTACAGAATATACTCAGACGAATCAGTGGCAAGGTGCCCTAGTGCAAATTTTTCCCCGAAAAACTCCGATTTTTTCCGGAAAATTTTTCCGAATTTTTGTATGAATTGAAACAAATATGAAGAATTCGGAGTTTTGCGGACAATTATTTTTTCGCAAAAATCCGAGTTTCTCCGAATTTCTCCAATTTTTCCGAACATTTCATCATTTTAATTACGATCACGGGAAAATCGCGGAAATTATATGAAATAAAAAATATAGATAAATAATGAATTCTTTTTGTTTTCTCAACTTATACTTCCTCCGGTTATCAAGTAACGGAAACTAACAAAACGGAAATGCATAATCACCTGTTCATCAGTTATATTTATTAATAGAAACAGTACAATATTTTAATAATTAAATAAAATCTTTTGCTATTCTTACTTATTGTTTCTCTCATAAAAAATACTTTGACTCTTTGTTCTTAAAAATCTCATTTTTTCAGCTTTAAATTTTCTCCGAATATCTCCGCAGCCGTTCACTCAGGTCATGGGAAAAGGGAAATTTCCGGAAAAAAATAATAAGTTTTTTTTTTTTACGAAAATCTCATTTCCTTTTATCTCTAACTTTTTCCGAATATCTCCGCAGCCGTTCACTCAGGTCATAGGAAAATGAGAAATTTCCGGGAAAAAAATGAGAAATAATGAATTTTCAGTTAAAAAAATGTGTTCTTGGGATATTGACCAGTACTTGAATCTGTTTTAAATCGTTTTGTCTCCGAAAATCTGAAAATATTACTAAAATATGAGAAGTTATGAAAAATTTGGAGAAAATTTGCACTAGGGTGGGCTGATTGAAAGGACCTGAAACTTTTTTTTAATTAAGGGAACATCTCGACCGGAAATGTTGTTCCGGCAGCCGAATCACTGAGCAGGCAGGTTTAAAGATACGGCCTGGAATACCGTAGAAGCGCCCACCTGATCTGTGCTGGATATTTACTGGATCAGTGAATCGGGAGAACGGGTGTAATAAAGACAAACTGATCAGTCCTGAATCAGGTAATCTCGCGAGGACCTTGTTAGGGCGCTGAAGTCTGTGCCTGATCGGCGCCGTATGTCTGCACGATCAGTAGTACCCAGATACTGATATAAGAAGGCAGCATTAATCAGGCCCACATAAGACGACCCGCAACGCATCCCTCACATGGCTGTTAAGGTTACCTGTCCAAGACCTGAACGATTTTCCTTTTCCTATCCGTGCTCCGAGGTTGGCTAATCCAGTAGACATCCGGTGCCGATCCACCATGCATTTCGAAGTGTATGTCTGATTAGCGCCGCATGTCTGCCGGGTAACCTTATTCGGGGCCATCAAAGTATACAACTGAGTTGCTGCGTGCATAATTTCGGTAAGATTCTAATAAAAGTAATATGGTGTCCATGCGGACGCCGTCATAATCAAATCAAGATACAAAAAATGAATAAAAATAAATTTGAAGTTTGCATCGTGGGAATGCAACGCTTTTTTCGTCCCTTTTCATTCGTCTATTTTTATCATCATCAAAAGGTTATCAATCACATCAATAAAAATGCATTTTATTGGCACGACTTAAACATTTTTTTTTTAATTATTGAATTCGCAGCGATGCATTCTTCAACCCCATGAATACAATTATTGACATTGTTAAGAATAGAATTAGAATGATAAAAATATGCCAAGTAAAAAAGAAGGTTTGCACAAGTGTTGGAATGCTAGATAGGGAGCGCGCTTAGCTCTAGAATTAGAAGACGTAGGTTCAATTCCGAGGGAAGATAAAAAACCTCAACGAGACAGAATACGTTTTATTCCAATTATCATATAGGCAGGATCATAAATAACGCATATGGAAACAAAAAATACTAACAGAATTTTTTTATTCGTAATTTTTGGATTTTTTAAATTTCAGGCATGGATACGGCAAGCGGATCAGAGCCTGAATAGGTGTACGGATCAGTTACGTTACCGGCATCCGCATCATGGCCGGATTCGTAAAAGCGTTTCACGCCGTACCGTGCCGTGGTACGGGATACGGTATACCGAAAACAGCTCTAGTCTGCCCCGTAGCAACATTTCTAGTCGGGACGGGAAATCTCACATCTGCTTCTGAACATAACAAGTACGAACCACTGCGAGGAAGCTTATCCACATACACGCGTCTCCCGAGGGATATACAGATGAAACGGGGCTGTCATCAATATTGAAAACAATGACCTCTATTGTTTTCTCTGGTCCGTCACAGCGGCTCTCTCCGCACCACTTAGGAGACATCCCGAGTGCACGAGGTCGTATGCTCATTACAGCGCGGTGCTAAATTACGAAGGCTCGGATTTTCCGATGAGCTTATCGATGATTAAGAAATTTGAGGAATTGAATGGTTTGACGATCTATGTGTATGGGATCGATGGCATGACGAAAGACGGTATTAGTAAAATTGTACCGATATATCTGAGTAAACTAACGTCGGATAAACCATCCATTCATCTACTCATGATCAAAGCCGAAATCGATGAGGAGGAGGAGGAGGCTGACAAGGAGGATGCTGCCGTTCCTAAGGTGTATCATCATTTCGTGTGGATTAGAAACATGTCGTGACTCTTGAGTGCGCAAATATCGAAGGGTAAACGTCGCACGCGGATTTGTGGCTGATGCTTGCATCATTAAGGGGCTATACCAGTGTGAACGCTGAATATTTGGGTGATTTTCGGGAATTTTTTGGAAGTAAAGTACTTAATTAAGTGTTTCGGAAAATTAAGAATATATTTGGCTATATTTGACCATATTACATAATTTTTTCATAGAAAAATATTGAGATCCAAGCGACTTATGCGCTGCCTTCGGAGGCGCCAAAAAACAAAGTTCCTCCACTGGTGACATGATACCGGCCGATTGAGTAGCTGAAACCGAAAAAGGAAAAAATTTTGTTAAACTCGAAGGTATTTCCTGTACATTGATGTAGGATTTTCGAAAATATCAAAATCTAACAAAATGGCGTAGTTTTGAAAAAGAGTATATTCTCTTACTTATGAAATGGTCGTTTTTTCAATGCCAAAACGTCAATTTTTATCCAAACAAAAATATCCTGCGTCATTGTAGAGTAAATATATTCAAGAGTACTCAGTTCAAATTTCAAGTCAATCGGATAATTGCTCTTTGTGTTATAATGTCAGCAAATTTGAAAAATCTCATTTCGAGAAAAACGCGTTTAAAGATTTAACTATCGATTTTTGCAAGATAAAATTATTAGAGATACGGCCCTGAAATGTTTACAGGATATTCTTGAAAGTATGCCAAAAAGGCAAAAAATGAGATTTTGTGAAAGTGTCACACTGGTACAGCCCCTTAAATCGCGGAAAAAATGCACAGGCACAAAAAGGATTGCGCGACCAATGCGTAGATGATTATGATTAAACATAAGAAGTCATGTGTAGACTACAATAAAATTAAGATTGGATTAATAATTATAAAAAATTCTAGAACATTTATTCTGAATTAACCGTGGTTTCAGTTATCCGTGAATGATTCGGTCCCGATCACCCCGGTTAATCCGAGTCTTACTGTAAAAAGCATGAAAGGCTAGCATAGTATATTGAAAGGCTATTAATATGGGTTTTTTTACAAATAAATCAAAGACAATACGAACATATCCATAAGACGCGGTAGCATCATACTGCCGCGTACTAAAAAAATCAGAAGAAAGGCCGCAGATGAGCGGTACGCAAATACGCCGGCCAAGTCATACTTGATGTATAACAATTTCAATAATCTGTATGGTGTAACTATGTATGAGTCACTGCCATACGGCGCGTTTGCTTGGGTAGAAAATTTCGAGCAATGTATCGGGGATATTCCAGATCACGCTGAAACGGGATACATCTTGAAGGTTGAGTTACAGTATTCTCAAGAGTTACAAGGCACGCACAAAGATTTATGCTTGTACCCACAACACTACGGCCCTCCTGGGCGGGCATTCATAGAAAATTAACGACCATGCGGCCGCGAAAAAAAACGTAATTCACTAAAGTAATTTGAAACAACGCGTAAAATTGGAATTACGCGTCATGGAAATTCACAAAACCTTCGAGTTTAAGCTTGGCTAAAATATCGCAATGATCGAACTGACTCGCATTATTGCATTTTTTATTTATACAATTCATCTGGAAAGCCAGAATGACGTATCGCAGATTTTTCAATTATATTGACATCTTCACGGACCATACGTTACGGTAATACTCATTACACATACGGTAAACGGTTATGGGATCGAGTTGAACGTGAGCAATTCGACAAGTCCGAGAGCATGATTTTTAAACGACTAGCGTTCGATAGGTGTGATGGAGCTTGATCGCGACAGCGTCAGCGTGAAAGAATGATTCATGGGTAGTTGTTGTTCAACTGTATCCGAACATAATCCTTTTTATACACTTTAAAAGTTCATACATAAAGCACTACATACAACAGTATCATAGTCCTGACATCGTTCATGATTGCATCAGATAGTGCTACCAGCAGCCAAATATGTCTCCAGATCTTGAGGTAGCCAAAAATTGTCAAAACTGTCAAATTACATGATGGCTCCATCGATGGTTCTTTCTGTATCCAACCCAATGTGTGGCAGGTCCAGCTTTCTCATCGAGATTCACAATAACGGTTTTATAATTTCAACGTCCACTCTTGGGGATTCATTTCTCAGGCGAACTCCACGACAATGCAGAATTTTCGAAGCTTTTGAAATCGAATAGAATTTTCAAATTCAAAAAGCGCGCTTGAATCTGACAATGACTGAGCATTTGTTTCCAAACTCGTGAACAATCCGATCTTTGGTAAAACAATGTAAAATGTGAGGAAACATCGGGAAGTACAACACGTAACAAAGTGGAAGAGACGGTGGGGAGCGGAAGCGCAGATCGCCAATAGCCCATATTTTATAGTCTCACCATATTTGACATTGACATTGTTATAATCGAGGTCAATAGAGCGTGCGTTCTATTTAATGAGCCCATATCCACCAAATTTTTCATTCTTGATTTACCTATCCCTGGATTTATGATTTTAACTACAACTACAGTACTCGAAAGATTTAACTGCTAGTCTAATTTATCACATCAGGGTATCCGACATTTCTGAAACGATGAAGTGTGACATTGACAAGTCTGACACGACTGATTATTCGCCAAATAATCCGTACAATATGCCCTCGCAAAATAAGAGGAATTAGGCCTCATGAAAGATGAGAATAATGGTCGTATTATGATGGAATTTGTAGACGACAGCAAAACTGTATTGGTATAAATCCTCGACTGTGACCATGTGAAGAAGCGAGCTCAGGGCGGTCAACCCTAGAATCCATCACATTCAAAGACTTCAAAAATTGTGTGTTTGCGCACGAAAACCTCATCAAGGTGCAACAATTGATCATGAGCAAAAAAACACATTGTTTATACGGCGATGCAAAATAAAGTTGCTCTCAGCTGGAGAGATGACAAAAGAGTGCTAATTCCCAGATTCCACGGACATTCTTCCATGGGGTTTTGATTTCGATTATGTGGAATATTAAAATAATGTGTTAAAAAACAATTGTGTGTAAAAACAGAAACCGTAAAATGCATTTACGCTTAAACCTAAACATTTCCGAAAAATTACCCCCCCCCCCCCAATCGGACCTATAGAAGAAAAAACCATGCGATCGATATCCAAGCCAAGTCCGCGACTCTTCGCTCATTGATAACTTTACGAACTTTTGAAAGATATTTAAAAGAAAAAAGTTTAACAGGAATAATAATAATAACATTCGTTCTAAAAAAAATCTGATTTTTTCTATGAAAATCATTTTGTCTATTCTGATTTGTCGGAAAAAAAACGTTTTTTGTACTCTACAAATTTTTAAATAAAACATTTTACGGACAATTTTGTATAATAATAATAAATACGTTTAAAAAAAATTTCGATGAGAATCATTTTGTCGATCTAACTGTTGTGTGTACCATCGAAGCCCAATCACCGGCTAAACAAATAAATAATTTAAAAACGAGTTTCTTAAAAATCAACGTCAGTCATGATTTGACCTTGCCATCGACTTGATCACGGTAAAACATATTCGTTATGACTGTGCCCACGTTTGTGGATCTGCAAGGATTCATTGTTGGACGGAACTTTATCGTGAAGGAAGTAGCAACTCTGCGAGCGGGATGCGTACTCTCACATTACATTTTCACGAGTTCCATACCATGGAGACTTCTCACAAAATCTGAGAAATACGAATCATTATGGGTGCTACGGAATCATCATGATTAGAAGTACGCCTATGGAAACGTTCCATATGGACTGGCTAGACGACATATCGTATATGTTAAAGGTCATGAAAAATGATCTAGTTATTGAAACGTTAGATGTGGACTCGGAAGATATGGATGCATTGAGTAAATTAGATGGAAACTCGACGCTACGCTGTGAAAAGCATGAAAATATTGCGCATTGCAAAATGTATTTAAAATGTTTAATTGGTGGTCGAATCATAAAGATTCGTACAAATAGAAGATATGTAACATTATGTAATTTTGATTTATTCTCCTCACCCCGTTCTTCGTTACATCATCATCTGTTGTCGGATTGCACAAATGTATGAAATATTTCTTTCGAATGTGAAACTAAATTTCTTGTGTATCGAATTTGATTGAAAATAAATTATGGGGTGAGATGCAGTCAGAGGCGTGAAAAAACGAGCATTTTCAATCATTTTTTTAAAAATAGTAATTAAGTTTGTTTTACAAAAGTGGTTACACTGAATTTTTATGTTATATTTCAACTTGACTGGTACAAACTTTCAAAGAAAAATATTGATCATTTATAAAAATATCGCCATCTTTGTCGGATCTCCTTTGCGGGGCTCGTGCGGTGACCATCATAAAATTTTACTGGATTATCTGAAATAAAAAAAAAAACAAAAAAAAATCATTAGCTTAATAATAAATCTAGTCTTTTATCGAAGCTTTTTTTCACAAATTAACAAAATGGCGGCTTCTGATAGATAACTTTTAACTTTCGACCAAAAAATCGCTCGTGTATTGTTAAAAAAATAGAAATTTTCAACAAAAATAAAAATCCTTCGATTAACGACTAGTTTTTAATAATATCAATAAGCACACTAAATTTCATAAAAATTCATTGAGTGGTTTTTCAATTATAGTGGCCACCGACTTGAAAAACAAAGTTTCGAGAAAAATGCGTTTAATGTTTTTCGATGTGGATACGGGATTATATGTTCGTAAAACTTTGAGCTCAATGGATGATGCTAAACTTTTTTTTATGTATTTTGATCCGCTGAATCCGAATATCACCATTTTTTGCCGAAAAGTCGAGCATTGACTTTTTCATAGCCAGTTGTTAGAACAATTTTTCAAAATATTACATTTTTTCGGGATGAATTATTTTTTAAAAACATTTTGGGCAATTTTAAAACGAAAGTATTCTTTATAAAATTTTGCTCAAGTTCATACTTTGTGTAATAAATTTGAGAACATTGCTAAAAGAGTTTTCCAATTTTACACTTGATTTATATATAGGAATACTAATTAAAAAATGACTTACATCGAATCATCATTCCTGGCCCATACAATAGGGATTCTGCCAATGTGGAAGTTTCCAAAATAATAATTTGTTGTTGTCTTCGAAGCATTCTGCCTTCCCGAGTATTATCGTTTGCGCGTTTGTCAGCCGCTACCTGCCATGGGGACCCGACGCCCCTTGACTAATTGTGGGATATCCCGGAAGCTATTCATCGGATTGATTTAAAATTTTCAGGGAATATTTTCGAAACATCATACTTCAAGAAAATGTTTTTAAAAAATCGATTTTTTGAAAATTCGGACTGCATCTCACCCCTCAATATAATGGTTCGATGGTGTTCGAAGACATTTATCGGTAGAAGTTTGTAAACAATCGTGAGACATTCGAAGATGATCATAAGACGTTCGCGAGAAGTTCGAAAGCATTCACTAGACATTGGAAGAAGTACAATAGATGTTCAAAGACGTTTGAAGTCGTTTGAAATAAAGAGGAACAAACCCAACAAAACTCAAACGTCATGAAAGTCTTCGAATGTCCCACGAGCATCCTCGAATGTCTCTTGAATGTCTTCGAACCCCTCATGAACGGCTTCAACAGTCTTTTGAATGTCTCACGAATATCTTCAAATGTCTAACGATAAATGTTTTCAAACACCATCGAGTGATTATATTAATTTATTTTTAATCAAATTCCATATACATGAAATTTAGTTTCACATTCGAAAGAAATATTTCATACAGTTGTGCAATCCGATAACAGATGATGATGTAACGAAGTACGGGGTGAGGAGAATAACTCAAAAGGACATAATGTGTGACATTTCTTTTATTTGTACGAATCTTTATGATTCGACCACCACTTAAAGATTTTAAACACATTTTGCAATACGCAATTTTTTCATGCTTTTCACAGCTTAGCATCGAGTTACCATCTAATTTACTCAATGCATCCATATCTTCCGAGCCCACATCCAACGTTTCAAGACCTAGATCATTTTTCATTTTTGGTAAATCAGCTAGCCATTCTCGATTTTCATGACCTTTAACATACACGATAGGGCACATGTCGTCTTCCGTTGAACTCTCAACTGCAGTGGTTATTAAGCCGTCAGCCATACTATATGAAACGTTTCCATAGGCCCACTTCAGACCATAATAACTCCGAATGGCCCATGATGATTCGTATCTCTCAGATTTTGTGAGAAGTCTCCATTGTATGGAACTCATGAAAATGTAATCGGAGAGTACGCATCCCGCTCGCAGAATTGCTACTTCCTTCACGATAAAGTTCCGTCCCACAATAAATCTTTGTAGATCCACAAACGTGGGCACAGTCATAAAGAATTTGTTTTAGGGTGATCAAGTCGATGGCAAGATCAAATCATGATTGACGTTGATCTTTAAGAAACTCGTTTCTAAATTATTTATTCGTTCAGCCGGTGATGGGACTTCGTTCGCACGCACAACAGTTGTATTGACAAATCATAATCGACAAAATGATTCTCATCGATTTTTTTTTAAACGAATTTATTATTATTTTCCAAAATTGTCAGAAAAAATGTTTTATTTAAAAAATAATAATTTAAAATTTTTCAGAGTACAAAAAACGTTTTTTTTTCGACAAATCAGAATAGACAAAATGATTTTCATAGAAAAAATCAATTTTTTTTTAGGACGAATGTTATTATTATTATTATTATTATTATTCCTGTTAAACTTGTTTTTTAAATATCATTCAATAAATCGTAAAGTTATCAATGAGCAAAGAGTACACGCGATTCACGAGTTTTTCCCATCCGTACCACCAGGATATAAAATCATCGAAGTTCGAGTGTTTCTCGCTCAACATCCTTCTTAGATGATGTTAAGAATCCTTGTCAATAATCATCATCATCATCATCATCATCATCATCACCATACGCAATATTGAAAGTATTATCGACATCGGCCTCCTCCTCCTCCTTCAAAGCCAATTCCTGTTGCTCGTCTTATGGTATTCGTGATTTGTTTACGATTTGAATATCGATCGCATGGTTTTTTCTTCGATAGGTCCAATTGTAGGGGGGGGGGGGGGGGGGATTTTCGGAAATGTTTAAGTTTAAGCGTGAATATATGTTACTGTTTCTCTCTTTACACACAATTGTTTTTTTAATACATTATTTTAATATTCCACATCATCGAAATCAAAACCCCATGGAAGAGTGTCCGTGGAATCTGGGAATTAGCACTCGTTTGTCATCTCTCCAGCTGAGAGCAACTTTATTTCGCATCGCCGTATGAACAATGTGTTTTTTTACTCAGGATCAATCGTTGCACCTTGATGAGGTTTGCGTGCGCAAATAGGGAATTTTCGAAGTTTTCGAATGTGATGGATTTCAGGGTTGATCGCACAATACCCTTAGCTCGCTTCTTCACATCGTCACAGTCGAGAATTTTAAACGAGTACAATTTTTCCCTCAAGTATATAAATTCCATCATAATACGACCATTATAATGATCTTTTATGAGGCCTGATTCTTCTTATTTCGCGAGGGCATATTGTACGGAATATTTGGCGAATAATCAGTCGTGTCAAACTTGTCAATGTCACACTTCATCGTTTCAGAAATGTCGGACACCCTGATGTGATAAATCAGACTATCAGTGCCCGTATACAACAATTTTTCTCGATTGTTAAATCTGCGAGTATGTAGTTGTTGTTAAAATCATAAATCCAGGGCTTAGGTAAATCGAGAATGGAAAATCCTGTGGATATGGGCTTATCAAATAGGACCCACGCTCTATTGAGCTCGATTATAACAATGTCATTGTCACATATGTTGCAGCTATAGAATATGGGCTCTTGGCGATCTGCGCTTCCGCTTCCCGCCGTCTCGGCCACATTGTTACGAGTCGTACTTCCCGATGTTTCCTCACATTTTCCATTGTTTTACCAAAGACCGGATTGTTCACGAGTTTGTAAAAAATGCTCAAAGTCAATGTCAGATTTCTTTCCCAATTCCATATTTACATTGATGTATTTTGTTAGCCAAGCGCGCTGTTTGAATTTGAAAATTCTTTGCAATTTTGTGATGCGCAGTCTCAATTTCAAGCATTGCTTAAAATTTCGATAATGATTTCAAATGCTACGAAAATTCCTCATTGTCGTCGAGTTCGCGTGAGAAATGAATTCCCAAGAGTGAACGTCGAAATTATGAATCCGTTATTGTGAATCTCGAAGACAAAGATGGACCTGGCACACATTGGGTTGCATACAGAAAAAACTAACGATGAGGTCATGTAATTTGCCAGTTTTAACAATTTTTAGCTACCTCAAGATCTGGAGATATATATGGGTGCTGGTAGTACTATCAGATGCAATCATGAACGATATCAGGACTGTTGTATGTAGTGATTTATGTATGAAATTTTGCAGTGTATAAAAAGGATTCTGTTCGGATACAGTTGAACGAAAACTACCTATGAATAGTTCTTTCACGCTGACGCTTTCGCGAACGAGCTCCATCACAGCTATCGAACTATAGCCGTCTAAAAATCATGCCCTCGGGCTCATCGCATTGCTCACGTTCAAATTGATTCCTAACGAGTATATCATATGGTCCGTGAAGACTACACAACTGAAAAAGCCGCGATATGTCATTCTGGCTTTCTAGATGAACCGGAAAAATAATGAACGCAAGAAGGCGAGTCAGTTCGATCATTGCTACATATTAGCCAAGCTTAAACTCGAGATCTCTGTGAATTTCCAATGACGCGTAATCCCAATTTTACGCGTTGTTTCAAATTTCTTTAGCGAAATACGTATTTTTCTTTTCGCGGCCGCGTGTTCATTCATTTTCTTTGGGTGCCCGCCCAGGAGGGTCGTAGTGTTGTGGGTACAAGGGTAAATCTTTGTGCGTGTCTTGTAACTCTCGAGGATACTCCAAATTAACCTCCAAGATGTATCCCATTTTAGCGTCATCTGGAATATCCCCGATACATTGCTGGAAATGTTCTACCCAAGCGCACAAACCCTATGTCAATTACTCACACATAGCTACACCATACAGATGATTGAAATTGTTACACATCAAGTATGACTTGACCGGCATATTTGCGTACCACTCATCTGCGCCCTTTCTTCTGATTTTTGTTAGGTATGATAGCCTTCCGATATACTATGCTAGCCCTTCATACTTTTCACAGTAGGACTTAGATTACCCGGGGTGAAGAAAACAGAGTAGTTTTCATAACTACGCCATCTTGTTAGATTTTGATATTTTTCAAAAAGCCTCCGTCAATGTACAGGAAATACCGTTGAGTTTAACGACATTTTTTCCTTTTTCGGTTTCAGCTACTCAATTGGCCGGAATCATGTCAGCAGTGGAGGAACTTTTTTTTGCGCCTCCGAAGGCAGCGCATGAGTCGATTGGATCTCAATATTTTTCTATGAAAAAATTATGTTATATGGTCGAATATAGCCAAATATACTCTTAATTTTCCGAAACATTTAATTGAGTACCTTTCTTCCAAAAAAATCCCGAAAATTACCCAAATGTTCAGCGTTTAGACTGATATAGCCCCTTAATGACGCAAGCATCGGCCACAAATCCGCGTGCGCCGCTTATCCTTCGATATTTGCGCTCCAAGAGTCGCGACATGTTTTTAATCCACGCGAAATAATGATACACCTTAGGAACGGCTCCTCCTCCTCGTCCTCCTCCTGCTCCTCATCGATTTCGGTTTCGATCATGAGTAAATGGTTGGTTTATCCGACGTTTGTTTACTCCGATATATCGGTACAATTTTACTAATACCGTATTTCGTCATGCCATTGATCCCATACACATTGATCGTCAAACCATTCAATTCCTCAAATTTTTCAATCATCGATAAGCTAATCGGGAAATCCGAGCCGTCGTAGGTTAGCACCTCATTGTAATGAGGATATGACCTCGTGCACTCGGGATGTCTCCTGGGCGATGCGGAGAGAGCTGCTGTGACAGACCAGAGAAAAAAATAGGGATCATTGTTTTCAATATTGATGACAGCCCGTTTCATATGTATATCCCTCGGGAGCCGCGTGTATGTGGATAAGCATCCTTGTAGTGGTGCGTACTTGTTAATGTTTATAAGTAGATGTGAGATTTCGTATAATGTCCAACCTGACTCATTTTCGTAAAAGTCCTCGATTTTGGTGGAGAGTTTGGCTCAAGTCAAACTCTCGATGAACCACTCGGCAATATCGCTCCATGGTAGAATGACCGCGTTTTTCGTTTGAAATGTATATTCCTCCTCAATGATTTAATTCACCTCTATGAGGCGAGATTTGCACGCTAAGTTCGCATTCTCCTTCACGTGACCCTCCTTGCGCACGATTTGGTTTAGTTGTGATACCACCACGCGCATTGTATTTTCGAGGAAACTTTGCACATCTTTGCGTCGAAATTCACAATCGAGAACGTCTTCATCCGATTTGTAAATGCCGACTCGAGATCCAACCACTTTAGTTTTTGACGAACATCGCTCACACCAGCACCGCTTACACCAGCGCTGCTTACACATGCACGACGCATGACGCTGAAGCTCGCAGCAGACCTAGCAGACGCGCGCCACCCGAACCCAGTACATTTTTATCTTGACTGTACGCGCTCGGGTCGTAGCGTAGCGAGGCAGCATAAGGCCTACCCCCACCACTTAGCCGCTCGCGAATGAGTCAAATATATCTGACTCGCGGAAATAATGTTTTTTGTTGCCCAATAACAACCGTCACCGGGATGAATCATGAGTCGATCGTTTCGTCTATTCATATAGAGTAAGCATGTAAATCGTCAAGTCGCAATTGTGATGCTTGTTGACGGCAGACGACTTTTAAACAAAAATTTTGTTCGAGTACGGAGACCCGAATGGCGGTTAACTTTTTTTGATCTTAATTAACAAAAGCCTTCACCGGGATGAAACATAGGGGGATCGATTTGGCCAAGTATATAGAATAAGCACGAAAATAGAAAAAGTCGCTACTGTCATGTGTGTTAGCAGCAGAAGGCCTTTTTTGAGATTTTTCGTGCGAGTAAGGAGGCGCGATTGCGGTATAACAATTTTTTAATTAACTTAACAAAGTGGTCAACGGGATAAATCATAGGTCAATCGATTCGTCTCATGATAAACAATAAGAAGCTGAATTGAAAAAGTAGCTGCTGTCATGCAGGTTGGTAGCAGACGACCTTTTGTGAATTTAGTCGTGCGGCCAGCACGATCCTTTTCGCAGATAACCGTTTACTTTTGTTAATCAACAAATGCCGTCACCGGGATGAAACATTGGGGGATCGATTCGGCCAATTATATAGAATAAGCACGAAAATATAAAATGTCGCTAATGTCATGTGGGTTAGCAGCAGACGGCCGGTTTTGAGATTTTTCGTGTGAGTAAGGAGGCGCGATTCGCGAATAACAATTTTTTAAATTAACTTAACAAAGTCGTTACCGGGATAAATCATAGGTCGATCGATTCGTCTCATTATAAACAATAAGCAGCTTAACTGAAAAAGTAGCTGCTGTCATGCAGGTTGGCAGCAGACGACCTTTTGTGAATTTAAGGAGTTTAGATACAAAAGTCAAAATGTTTTAAGAAATTGATCAAATTTGGTGATAATGTTCTTCAACATTAAGTGCGAAAACACAATATTTTTCAAAATTTTCTTCTACTTAGTTATCGAGTAATTAAGCATTAAAGCAGATTTCTTATGCCCGCAATGTATACCTATGTATATGGAAACGCTATGCTTATACACGTGAACTTTAACGTTAACGTACTCGATCACTGTGCAGAAGAAAAATTTGAAAAATTGTATTGTCAAATTTGGCACTAAAGAATATGTTCGCCAAATTTTATAAAATTCTGAACTTTTCGAAATTTTTTATGATTTCAACATGGTTTAGCATGGCAACATTGTATCGCCCGTACCGAAACTCCCTAATCGTGCGGCCAGCACGACCCTTTTCGCGGAGGACTATTTATTTTTGTTAATCAACAACCGGAATGGAACATAGGGGGATTGATTCGACCAATTATATAGAATAGGCACATAAATAGCAAAAGTCGCTACTGTCATGCGTATTGGCAGCAGACGACCCTTTTTGAGATTTTCCGTGCGAGGGAGGAGGAGCGATTCGCGAATAACAATTTTGTAATTAACTTAAAAAAGTCGTCACCTGGATAAATCATAGGTCAATCGATTCGTCTTATTATAAACAATCGATTCGTCCTATTATAAACAATAAGCAGCATGAATTTTAACGTGCCGGTAACGCGACCCGATTCGCGATGAATTAAGATCAATATATTGTTTTTGTGAATACACAATTGTTCAATGCAATGTTACTCACTCATCAACGTTGCAAGTAATCCTTTAATACAACGTTTCGAAAGTAGCTCACTTATGACGTTCAATGCACAACAATATTTGTTAAAAAATGTATGATATGCGGTAAGTTATTGTATCCTCGACCTAAGCACGACAAAAAACAGCATGTTTTCACAAAGCATTGGACGAAGAAAGATAAGACTACCTTCAATCACAACGGGCAGCAAGTCGTTATGACTGGTTCAACTACGTTGTTACTATTAACAGAAACCTTTATTGCTCTTATGACTCTATCCCTACCTCTGCAAACGAACATTTTCTACGTCGTGTATATTGTCTTTATACCAGAAAGAACCCAATCATACATTTTTCTCGTAGGCCATTATATACGGAGAAAACGTCGCAATATTTTGGGAGAAACGACAGGATACAGATTGGGATTTTTTTTATCCAACCGGCTGGTTGTTTTTCAATAGCTTGGATTAAAAAAGGTGGTGTGTGTTTCGATGTTTGCTCAGAATATAATCCGCCCATGAGGTATAATCTGGACTGTGAGGTACATCGATATAAGAGGAGCGTGTTCCACTGTAAGGGTTAATCATTAATATATTTATGGTCGGTGGGCCATAAATGTAAAGGACGTACGGCCCATGCCCCAGGTTCAAAAACGTGAAAACCGAGAAAGTCTGCTGCGTTAAGTTTTTTTAACGTGCGTATATACTGCTCATCTGTCTAGATCCACAGCCGGAAAATAGTGTAGACAATGTTCATTTGCAATCATGGGGGTAGCGAAATAATGGCGAGAAGGGTGTCTGTTAATGGTAAAGAAATCGTCGCATCAATCATAGATGCGACTTGCTGCGCGTTATTATATAAAATAGCCTTGTCTACGATGTTCGAACGCTTCGCTGAAACCATGCCGTTTCTTTTCGTATTTTTTATTAACAACGCAAAAACTTTTCGCAATATTATGAATTTTGGTAAACGTTTTATATTGTGATAAAGTGAAATGCATGAGTGAGCTACTATCGAAAATGTTGTATCAATGGATTAAAATTCGGCGCTCCTGAGTATCATTCTAGCGAACCGTACTTCTTCTTAAATCAAGTAAATTGGTGTTAATTTATATAAATTCAATAATTGGGCGAAGCGCAAATTCTCAGTGATGTAGTGCACTTGCAATATTTTCTCTCGAAGAAAATGAGCGTTTGGGATTAGGTTTTTTAAATGGATCTTCACTCAAAATAAAATAATGAAGAGCTTCAACCCTGACCCCGAAGGTGCAGACACATGATAAGAAAATGAACATAAATTAATTAACAAAAAAAAATCAATCCGCATAACCACTCTACTCGCACGAAATATCTCATAAAAGGTTGTCCGCTGCCATCGCGCATAGCATTAGTGACTTGTACTATTTACAAGGCTATTCTTTACGAATGGACAAATCCATCAATCTACGATTTGTGGCGGTGACGACTTCTCTTAATTAATTAACAAATTGTTATTCGCAAGGGAAGCCTCTCTATTCGCATGAGAAATCTCATAAAAGGTCGTCTGCTGCCAACACGCATGACAATAGCGTCTTTTTATATTCGCGTGCTTATTTTATATAATTAGCCGAGTCGATCCCCCTACGTTCGGTCCCGCTGACGGCTATTTTTAATTAAAAAAAACGTTATCCGTCAAACGGGATGCACTGCTTGCACGATTAAACTTATAAAAGACCGTCTGCTGCCAACCTGCATGACAGCAGCTACTTTTTCGATTGAGCTACTTATTCTTTTTAATAAGACGGATCGTTCGACCTACGATTTATCCCGGTGATGAATTTATAAAATTAATTAAAAAATTGTTATTCGCGAATCGCGCCTCCTTACTCGCACGAAACATCTCAAAAGAGGCCGTCTGCTAGTAACACGCATGACAGTAGCGACTTTTTCTATTTACATGCTTATTCTATATAATTTGCCCGATCGATCTCCCTATGTTTGATCCCGTTGACGGAATTTGTTGATTAACAAAAATAAATTGTTACTCGCGAATCGCGCCTCCATACTCGCACGAAAAGTTTCACAAAAGGCCGTCTGCAGCCAACCCGCATGACAGTAGCAACTTTGTATATTTGCGTGCTTATTTTATATAATTGGACGAATCAATCCCCCTATGCTTCATCCCGGTGACGGCATTTGTTGATCAACAAAAATAAGTAGTCCTTCGCGAAAAGGGTCGTGCTGGCCGCACGACTAAATTCACAAAAGGTCGTCTGCTGTCAACCTACAAGACAGCAGCTACTTTTTGAATTCAGCTGCTTATTGTTTATAATAAGACGAATCGATTGACCTTTGATTTATCCCGGTGACGACTTTGTTAAGTTAATTAAAAAATTGTTATTCTGCAATCGCGCCTCCTTACTCGCACGGTAAAGCTCAAAGAAGGCCGTCTGCTGCTAACACGCATGACAATTGCGACTTGACGATTTACATGCTTACTCTATATGAATAGACGAAACGATCGACTCATGATTCATCCCGGTGACGGTTGTTGTTAAGCAACAAAAAAACATTATTTCCGCCAGTCAGATATATTCGGCTCATTCACGAGCGGGTAAGTGGTGGGGGTAGGCCCTATGCTGCCTCGCTACGCTACGACCCGAGTGCGTATAGTCACGATAAAAATGTACTGCGTTCGGGCGGCGCGCATCTGCTAGGTCTGTCTGCCAGCTTCAGCGTCATGCACGACGCACGTTTTTTTTCTCTAAATGACAACAATTTCGCTATTGTCGATTGAATTTTCAATTTTTGACCGACGTTGAGCCCTGGTTTTTTTAATGTTTGCCCCAAAAGTATGACGTGCACGTCACAGAACTTTTGCCACTTTTTCACGTGAGAGAAATTGTTCTTCGCACCGTTCAACTTATCGATAATTTTATCGCAATCGTCCAGGGTCCAGACTGCTCGATGAATCAAAAACCGATGCAGAACGGCTCACCAATATATATTTAAGAAAAACTCTCTATACAACCTTGCACGCGGGTCGTGTGCATGTGTGTGTGTGTGTGCGCGCGCGCGTGCGTGTGTGCGTGCGCGCACACGCGCTCGATCGTCGAGTTTGTATACACAAGATCGAGTTCCAAACATCGAAACAATCCATATCTTCAGAGTCCGCGTCCAACGTTTCAATAACTAGATCATTTTTCATATTTTGTATTTGAGCTAGCTGTTTTCGATTTTCATGTCCCTTAACGTATGCGATGAACTTTCCACCGATGTGCACGCGAATTTCAGGCTGTGACCATTTCTGCCGCAATAGACCATGCATAGACCTCCTATGCGCTGCTGTCAACATGCTCTCGAATGTTGTCGAATCGGCCTCACGCGCCTCGATGATCGTACCGGGTAGAAACACGTTGAATTCGTTGCGAATGTTGACGACGTGCTTTTTGCCAAATTTGGCGTTGATTGCCCGTATGCTGGTGATAATATAGTCTGGTCCGGATCTACAACTCGCTGAGCTTCTTTGTCGGCAGAAAATCGGCAATTTTACCAATTTTATTGATAGACTTTATTGTTTCACTCGTGTGCACGTAGTTCTTTCTGATGTGTGCGTTCGATCTTAAATCGCAACATTATGTACTCCTTTCCACCACTGCCACCCCCCCCCCCACTGCACTGAAGACATGGGGGTCCGAGGGCTGAAATATATCACGCGTCCGATGACTCACCATCCACAAACGTTTAAGAAATGTCCATACAATTCTTATAAAAAATCTGACGAAATCCCGCCGCCATTTTGACCCCATTTCAAAACTCATCAATGTTTAAACACTCTTCCGCCGATGATAAACAAATTCTCGAGAAATCGGACCCTCCACTCTTCATCCCATCGCCCCCCCCACCCCCTCCTTTCGGCGGGCGGGGAGGGGAACTCCCTATTACTACAAACCCTTCTCTTTGTCACTCTTTGACAGTCGTTGCGCGTTGCGCGGCCTAGCTAGAAGTCGGTCGTGTTTACCCCTCCCCCCCCCCTCCAAACCGCGTTTCTCCTATTTGCGCGGCCCGAAGGGGACCACCATCCACTGGTAAGCAGGGAGAGCCCTATTATCGGTCGGTAGGAAGGAGAGCTCTACCATCAGTCTGTGGCGAGTAATATTCTGATGGTATTCTCGTCCTGCGCGACTTCGTTTGCCTCGTTGCTTTCAACCTTCGACATGTTTTAAAAACTATTGCCAAATATAAGTTGGTGAAAACATAGAACGGAATAAATAAAAAGAGAGTGAGAGAGTCGAGGGGACACTGTGCTGAGAAGATGACCAGGTTGTTGCTCTAGGGGCGCAACGATGCAAAGCCGGCATTTGAAAATCGCTATGTATACAGAGTGACAACGCGAGGGTGGCCATCTATTGTTTTAAATGATTGGGCGGCCATTTTGGGATGGTTGAGGTGCGCTTTTTGAATGGTTTATCTAGCCCTCTTTGAAAGAAATATCGCGCCTATGTCAGAAAAATATATTTTACAGAAAAAAGAAAGAAATTTGAAAAAACAAAATGGTATTCCGTGCTTACAGAAGAAGCAAAGTCGATACGATTTCGAACACGAGGACCCGGATAAAAGTCGTTGAAAAAATATTATCATACAGACAAACATCAAAAACTCGAAATCGAACGATAATTCAAATTCAACTCTGAGGAATGGCAGAATTGGAATAGCCGTGAATGGAGTAGGCGCTGTCGAGAATTGTGAAGCCGTAGCTGACGTTTCGAGAAGATAAAAGTGTTCGAGTGTCCAAGTGTGACATGGAAGATGAATGTCGAATGGGCTTCATGTATTTGTAGGTCGCGCCAAATCAGTAAAGGAAAATCCAAATCAGCTAAAAGAGCTGGCCATGAGTAAATAATAAAAAGCGCGGTCATTATGATAGACTCGACGACTGGCCTAACAATTCGAACCGCGCTGGGTGGATGTACCGTTTGCGGAACTAAAAAGCGGTTTGTTACGTCTCGAAACCTGATTGAAGGGGTCAAATAAGAAAACAAAGAATACGTGTCGATAAAAAAATTAATGCGACCTTAAAAACTCTTAGGAAGTGAGTTTATCTTAGAGTTTCCTCGGTAAGAGAAAGTAATTTAGAACATGGTTTAAGAGGTTAAATTGCAAAAAGGAATGCGTACAAATTTTTTGCTGAAAACGAATCCGACAACTTCGTCCAAACGCGGTGAGAGTTCCGATTTCGGGAGCGAAAACCTCATTAGCTAGATCTTGATTATCGACAACTTTATTTAAGGGGTACGTGTTGCAGAAGAGCGAGCACGAATCTCATTTCGATTTGAAGTATAGTATTTTCATGAGAAATGGTACTTGGGGAGGGGGTCTAAGGGACCAAATAACGAAAAGTAAAACATTTGCGGTTTATCTAATGAACAGCTTGAAAGAGTTTCTGGGCGTATGGAATGGAATAAGTATGCTCTTCTTTCGTACAAGACAACGGTTTTACTTAGAACTCGACTGCGGGAGCTCATTTAAGGTGTTATACTGAGGAGGGCTATGCCTGCTAAATTTGTCTTGTTTTATTAAAATTTAATGCGGTGAATCATGCGGTTTGAAGTAATGATCTTAGAATTATACTTAAATGGACTCAATATCACTTGGACTCAACCTTCAAATCCTCTAAAGCAGTTCTGCGGCGCCTCGCCTTTCGAAAGCCCCATTTAACGGGGCAAGTTGAAACGTAGCCACCTTGAGTCTTGTCGAACGGATTCGAGGAATTGATCAGAGATCAACTGAACCAACCGTTCTCGTGTGCGTTAAATTGATTGCTTTATGATGCGATGGTAAAATAATTGATTTAAGGCCGGAGCCTGAATTGGAAGATCCGAAAAATGGTTGTTTCTATTGCTTAAATCGATAGATAAACTATCCAAGAATATTTTTACAAAGTTACAGAGGGCAATTGTAAATATTTTTGAAGCTACAAGGCCAATAGCAGCGAAGCGTTGAGCAGGGAGCTTATTACGGTTCTTTTCACCCGGTGAAAATGCGAGATTATTCACGTGAGTTTACTCGACCTAAAATTCCATGTCGAAAATCATAGTGTGCATGCTTGAACCCCTTCCTAAACCAGCGACGCACATCCAAAACGCTATAATAACACAAGTTACTACGGAATTTTTTACTCAGAGACGGCATCATCTCGACGCTAAATATTCAATGAAAATTAGCGATATTCGTCTGTTATAATGGATCATTTAATTATGATTGTGCTCTTGTGACATCGGGAAAATAGAACGCTCCGAATACGACGGACACTGTGCGATGCCTCGGATCCCTTCAATTTAACGGCACATGAATTTCGGAGTTTTCACAGGTAACTGTAATTATTTGAGTTAATAGAAACTGTATTTTTATCGTAAAAAAAGAAAATGAGAAACACAAATGAATATGGATAACTATAGGGAGTGTTGGAATTTTTAGGAAATGATGCATAAATACGGGACATTTACTCGTTATAAGGTTATCTATAGTCATAATTATTAAAAAAAACATATTCAACATTTGGAATATGTTAATATGAGTATAAACGTTATTAAGAAGAATGGAAATTACGCATACAAAGGGTAAAAAATATATTGTTAATCTTATTTTTCAATGAGGTTATCCCGAGAAGCTGTCAGAACATTGATTGAGGATTTACGGCCTCTCTTGCCAAATCCAAGACGAAGGCACGGCATTCGGATTGAACTACAGGTGTTGCGTAACATACATTTAGTAACTTGTATTTCTAATACGAACCCTATTTACTTTGCTAGAAATACAGAATCCACCATGAGAGTGATTTTTTGTTATAGGTACTAGACGCAATGAATTTTATAGCATCAGGTTCTTATCAATCGCGTGTTGGGCAAAATTATTTAGCATGCGTAAGCCAGCCGGCTGTGAGCAAAATTTTGTCGAATGTGGTCGATGCATTGAATACATTAATGCAAGAGTACATTCAGTTTCCAATTGAAGATGCAGAACTCCAACATGTTAAAGAAATGTAAGTTCTCATTAAATTCATTGTTTTGTTAGTATAATATTTCGGCAAAAACATAAAAGGATGTGGATAAATAAAATTATTGTGAGTACCATTCATCAGCATATTTATAAGAAAAAAATGTTGTTTCAATTTTGCAGTTTCTGGGCTCACGCACGATTTCTTGGTGTTATAGGGGCAATAGATGGTACGCATATAGCGATTGTGCCCCTAAACGCGAACAGGGAACAACATTAATCGTAAATTATATCATTCTTTGAACGTTCTCATCGTGAGTATGATAAATAATTCAGTAATCTAGAGGATGTATCTGTTATTGAAGAAACACGTTGAAAAAAACTGGGTTAGAATTAGGAATTTTGTGATGTTTAGGTTTCAGATTATGAGGGCAAAATTTTAACTGTGAATGCTGCTTCTGGTGGCAGAACCCATGATGCTAGAGTTTGGCGAGCTTCTCAAGTGTCGTTGCATTTACAGGTCATGTGTCTTGCAGGACGAAGAGATGCGTGGCTTTTAGATAAGTGTTATATTTACATTTAAGATAAACGATATTATTAGTTTTCACGGCATAATTTATTATATTGGCCGTTTCTTCTGCAAGAGATAGTGCCTACCCATTATTGCCATACTTAATGACACCCAAGTTAAACGCACCTGAAGGAACACAATCAGCAGCATATACACAGTATCATATCCGAGCTCGGTCTTGTGTCGAACGATGTATAGGGGTCCTTAAAGGAAGATGGACGTGTCTCCGGAAAGAGAGAGCTTTGCATTATGCACCAGCCACTGTAGGTATAATTCGTAGAACAAATATATTAATAAGGGGTTCGATGATGATCATTATTAATTTCAATACAATTATTCTCAGCTAGGATAGTTGACGCTGCTTGTGTTTTACACAACATCGCTCTACGATGGAGACTTCCAGTGCCGGACTTATTTTATGATGAAATCGACGAAGAGTTGGCAGCAGTAAATGTCCAAGTGGAGAAAATGGGAACGAGACCTGTGATCGGATCATCAATAAATATTTTTAGGATACCGAAACTACCGGAAGAAAAATGTAAACAGTACGTGTATTTCCAAAGATATTTTTAATAACGTAGAAATGCGCGACAATGAGGAAGTGCGGGGTTGAATAATGTTTTTGTCGTCGTTCTCACATGAGAGAACAAAAGTAATCTTTATTAATTTAGAAAAAAGCCACACTCGCGCGTACCATCGGGCTTCATCGCACTCAGCTCGCTCGGGCGCACGATGCCCGACTCCCAAAATCTCTCTTTTAGGTAGATCGTTCCCGAGAGGCCGGGCGGGCTTTTGAGAAAAACTCCCTACAATAATGTTTATCGCGCTTTTTTATCAACATGTTAAAGTCTTTCACTCTTTTTTAATGCACTTTATTTTGAATTCTACTCTTTTACCAATGTAAAATTACTTCAAATACTGCGGCGTAATTTTTTCAATCTCGTATCTTAGCAATACAAAATTGTTGTTCATTTCACGCAATATGTTGTAATATGCGACCTTTTCTTCGTTTTTTGGCTCAAACCTTTCCTTCTCGAATTTTAACTTTTCCTTGTACAGTTCCAACTTCTCGCGTTTGGTACGCAATTGGTCACGCATCAAATCGACGGCTGTAACAACGTTGGTTTTTCGTCGTTTATTTCTCGTATCTTCTATAAAATCACCAACACATTTAAATATTTTCAAATGATATATGGACTATATGTCTACAAAAAAGAGATTTGTTTACAGCACCTGTTTGTTGTAATGGTACATTTTCAGCGTTTTGCGTTTCTATATTTTCTCTATCGCTGAGAAAGTAATCTATGCGTATTTCTTCTGTTTCAGGCTCAATAACAGGCGGATCTTTGTTCATCTGCGGATGTTTATTTAGACCATACATTGAATAAGACGTATTTGATTGACAATTGCAAATGAGGCTTACTCACATCGGTCTGGGACCTTACAGAATCGTGCATTCTAAGCAGCGATGATGGACCTACGCCCACTTCTCCATTGATTTCTCGGACCTGGCATGAATTATGATTCTAAAATTATTTTTTACATTTATCAAAATTGTAAATATGAATAGAAATAATATGAATGTTGTAGGAATACTTCATTTTTTAAAGACAATTCTTATATACATATACTTATGTATATGTATACTCATATATACAATACATATACACATCATACAATAAACATATATACAATATGTCTGTAAATCTGTATTATAGACAATAAATGCATTAACTATTTATAACAATAAATCCATTTACAACTTGATATGCCAAATGCACTCACCCTTTTTTTCTTGCATGCGTCGTTGTGGTATGAAAATATCGGTTTTATCTGTTGTTGATTTACGGTTTGTCGTCGCATTCCGATCGAAATTTCCTCCCTCAGGAATATTTGGTAAGCCTGCCGATTCTGGTTCAATAACAGCCAAAAGGTCCTCATCTAATTGTCTGACAAGGGGACAGTACGGCAGTCGGATTTTTGTAATTTTTCGTACTCATGGTACGTGAAGTTCAGAGCTCGAATATTAATATCCCAAAGCAGTACGACGCCATATTCAGAAATTTTCGAGAAAATTGACTTTGAAGTTTTCGAGCGCACTCTTATCCCACAAAGATGCAACGATATTCGAACCGGGCTCGTGGCGTACCTGGTAGCGCTCGAGTCTAGTAATCGCAGGGTCGCTGGTTCGAGTCTCACTTCGATTTTTTTTTTTTTTTTCATTTTTTTTTCAATTCGCATACCTCCGTCATTTAAATATCCCGATAAATTTTTATTGTATATAATGACATATTATTATATATAATTAATATAATATATCTATATATGTTTATATATGGAAAAAATCCATATATAGTTATTTATGTACAAAATTCATTATAGTTATACATAATGATATATTTTCTCATATATGATCATATATTATTTATATATAACAATAGGTGATTATTTATAAAAAAATAAATAAATAATCCCGGGATAAAAATCATAAAATCTATGCTAATTCACATATATGTAATTATAATTGTCAATGATAAATGCAAGTCTTATTTTTGATTATCTCTTGCTTGAAATTGCGATTAGGCGACGTAAAAATATTCAGTAATAATATTTACATAAACTCCCTTGTAGATTAATAGGAATATAAATAGAAGAATAAATGTTGAAATATGTGAATATAACGCTTGCTTTGGCAACCGTCGATATTGTGAATAACAGTTCTGCGTACATCGTTTGCCTTTGTCCTGATCAACTACCTGCGAAGAGGGCACAGCTGCTTGTGCACAAAAGAAAAATGTTGTTGGTTATAAATATTGATACTTGAGAATGTATGTTTATAATCAAGAGATAATTAAAAATATGACTTGCGTTTTTTCATTTAAAAAAAAAATGAAAAAAAAAAAAAAAAAAAAAATTTGAAGTGAGACTCGAACCAGCGACCCCGCGATTACTAGACTCAAGCGCTACCGGGTACGCCACGAGCCCGGTTCGAATATCGTTGCATCTTTGTGGAATAAGAGTGCGCTCGAAAACTTCAAAGTCAATTTTCTCGAAAATTTCTGAATATGGCGTCGAACTGCTTTGGGATATTAATATTCGAGCTCTGAACTTCGCGTACCATGCGTACGAAAAATTACAAAAATCCGACTGCCGTACTGTCCCCTTGTGAGCCTAGACACTCGTGGTGGACATCCACCAGTACCAATCGCATAAATCTTGTCACTCGCACATTCCTTCAGTACGTTAGATTTCCAGTCTCTCCATGTCTGTAATTATTCAAATATTGACTGTATTGAAAATGGCAAAACTGTTGTACATACTCCTTATTTCTATCTATGTTACCTATAAAATTATTGTATGTATAATTACATCTCAATACATTTTGCCATTCTTTCGGTTGTTTATGTAGTCCGCTTCCGACAAAGTTTAAAGCGGTGGAAATCGTGACCCACATATTGTCCTGGATATATGTTAACAATAAACAATAATGTTACCACTGGGTTAAAAGAATCCCCTTATATTTTGATATGCTACAAAAGTTACCAGTATTTTTTTATTCGAACCGTTGTACCGCAGTCTACCTCGTGCCATATCTTCGTGCCCTCTCATAAAATCCAACAACATTTGTTTTGTTTTTCGATTACGTTCATGATTCGAACTTATATTCTTTTTTAACTTCTTTAGGTTATACCTTTGTTGATGGATACGCGCTTTGTTTCTCGCTGGATTCAATTAGCGTGTCCCTTCTACGTCGTCGTGAAAATGTGAGATCACTAGTCGGAAGTTGCTGGTGATCTCACATTTTCACCCGACCGATCCGTAATAGAATGACAAAATTCACGTGAGATAAAAGTGCGAGAAGTGAGAATTCTCACCCGAGAACCATAATAAGCCCCTAGGTGTGTGAGTGCTCCGCTCCTCGATCGTGTAATCCGAATTTTATACCTGGGAAAGGTTCAAGAACAAAGGTCTTTCAGAACAATATTTAGATTTCGTAGTAGTGTTGTGTTGAGCCATAATATGGTTTTTTGAAGTATAAAGGTGTATGATACAGCTCACAATGATACAACTGTGTTTCTACATTGCAGCTTGTAGCATCAGCGGTTAGTTTTGCTCCGATTCTCGGCGCGTACACGTCGTAAGAAGATCATGGCAAGTTATTCAAAAGGTAAAAAATCCACCTCGGAACGGGTTTCGAAGCCGCGTAAACGTCAATTTCATGGTAATCGATTCACAAGTAAAACAGACTATGAAGGGTTGGATGCGAACACTAGCGCGAAAAAATTGTCAACTACGAGCAGTGAAGATATAATTGTGAATCCACTTCATTGTTATAGAATCATTGAATACCTCACAGTTTTTCACGCGATTGCTGATATTGTAATCTGCAGATCGTGCAAACAAATCATAACAATTGGAGAGAGCGGGCATCGAGGTTAAGGTTTCAAAATTACTTTATCGCGTATTGGCATCGGCATCGATGTTCAAAACAGTGAGAAAGCTGTCGAAGAGGAGCGGGAAAAGAATGTAGAGAAAGGAAGAATCGAAACTCATTTGAAAGTGTCCGGCGATGGATCCTGGAAAAAACGTGGCTTTATTTCATTGTACGGTGTAACGACTCTCATTGGTTACTACTGTGGTAAAGTAGTCGACCTTATCGTAAATAGATCATACTGCCACGCATGTACCGTCAACAAGAAAACACTGGACGACGACGAATTTGAAGAATGGTATGAAAATCACAAAGAATCACTAGCGCGAAACTAGCTGCTGACATGACGTAGGTTCAGCAGGAAAGATAGAGGTTGATTCTATCATAAAAATATTTTTAAGATCCGACGACAAATTCGGCGTAAAATATACAAATTATGTACATCGAAATGGTGATTCGAAAACTTTTGCGGGTATTTTGAACACCAACCCATACGGTAGCGATTACTCTGTCACGAAAATAAGTGCGTGGGACATGTAAAAAAATGTATGGGTACACGACTTCGAAATATAAAGAGGAAAGAGAAGCTCTGTGGTTGGAACGGGCTGACGGAAGGTGTCATAAAAAACTAAAAATTTATTATGGTTTCGCAATTGGAAGAAATGTTGATTCTGTCCAAAAGATGAAAGAAGCTATAATAGCAACGCTGAATCATTGTTCAAGAGACAAATCCCCTCGGCATGAGGAATTGTCCAATAGGCGTCGACAGCATGTGTGAATGGCACAACGCTGAACCCATGAACGAACTATAATCTTTTAAGCATCCTGCTCGATTGATTGATGACAAAATTGAGAAACACATTCGCCTAATTTATGAACAACTCTCAAACGATGACTCGACCAAAGTCATTTGAATGAGTACTTTGAGGAAGCAGAAGGACTTCTGTCTGATCTAAGAATAGCTGATTAGCAGATTATTAGTGTAAGTAATCAAAAATTGATATTTCCTCCTATTCAAAACTTAGAAGCGCGTTTTCACCAGTTTTCATTTTCACGATTCTTCCAAATTGGCGGGCGTGATAGCAAAAAAACTAAACGACCTATTGAATCAAACCAAAGATTATTTTCATCAATATGAAAATCGCTTCTGAGTGAACTAACAAAGTCTTTCAAGAAGTATATTTAAATAATTTTTATAGCTCGTTGAAGTGATTTTATCAAACCTGAGACAAGTTATAATTTCACGATTTTTTCAACTTTTTATTAGTTCATCCAGAAGAACCGGTGCGATGGTCTAGTGGTTAGCGTGCTCGCCACTAAACCAGCGGATCGGGAGGTCCCGGATTCGAATCCCAGTCGCGTACATTTTGTTGTGAAATGTTTTTCCTCTGCATTTCGCGGCGAAATAAGACTACTTCCACAACTGGGGGGCGAACTCGACGACCGGCTGTATTGGTGTAGGTTTTCCGTACTTCCCCTATACCCATAACAGAAATGTCATGATGAATATAATACAGAGGGGGAAGTCGGCTGCGGCCGCAAGAGGTGAGAACAGGGAGAAAGATGGAGAGAAAAGGAGTAAACAGTGGAGGAAAGAAACGGGCACAATGAGGGGAAAGAATAGGTAACAAACGCGAAAAGCGTGTACCTACGGAAAAAACCAATAAAAAAAATAGTTCATCCAGAAGAAAAATATATGACAATTGAAAATTTTCTTGGTTTCAGTCAAGAATTACGAGCTGCATCTTTTCCGCCGATTAGGGATTGCAGTATTAAGACGCACATGGAATAGGATGATAAATCTGCAGTAATTTATTGTTTCATGTTGGAATTTTTTTATACATTTCAAATATATATGAAAATATACCTTAATATTTACTGGGCTCAGTTGTTTTTTTCCCTTTACAAAAAATACCGAAAAAGGCTTTTTTGGATCTTTTAATTCAGGCTCCGGTCTCAAGTGTGGTCCCAATGTTGTCCCTATGCACACGTTGGTCCCAATTTTATTTTGAGAACAACGTAAGAACTTGTAATAAAATCGGGTTAACTATTTCGTACTGCGATCAAAACATTCAATGTCGTATCGCTATTGGGAGACGTCGTTCAAGGGGTTTGGTTGATAAAAGAGCACGTGTCAATTTTTATTTTAATCGATAATAAAAATTTCCCTTCACGAAGTTATTGCATCCTTATCAGATGGAGAGGAGCGATTAAGCTCAGAGGTAAATATCTAACCAAACTTAAGGGGTCAGATTGATAAGTTCGATACGTGCTAATACTATTTCAAGTCGAGCGTGTCGTCTTTACTGAGATATTATTAATATTTCGGTTTTAGCTCCGATAAAGTTGCACGTATTGATCTCGATTACGTGAAACTTCGTTGAGACGATGAATCAGACGAAAAGTGAGTGTAATTCAGCTATTGCACCGAGCTTCACCTATTTCATGAAGTCGGCCAAATTTACAGTTATTGGGTGTGGATTTTATGTAGTTGAGCCAGCTATCAAAGTTGGCCATCTGCATTTAAGGGGTTAAAGAAGTATTAGTTGACGTCACTCTCTACATTTTATCGTAAAAGAAGATTTAAGGCTTCTATCGAAATTTTACGGATTTACGGCGCTCGAGCACAAGAAAACGATTTTGCTTGGTCGCGACATACGACTGGATTTAAGGTGTTCTATTGGGGGTCCAATTTGAAGAAAGGGGAGCGGGAGCATTTTCCTTAAACTGGACGTGACGACTTTTACGATGAATTGTTGGTGTACCTATCCCTCGTGCAGCAACGTAACAAACCCAGATCTTGACTTTTGGAAAGTGCCCTTCAAGGGTTAAATTTAAAGAATTTAGTGCGGATGTTTCGTTTCGAAATGCAAATTTCATTTTCATTTAGTTTTTTGTAGTCTCGTTTTTCATAGAAATCGTTACGTTTTCGGGCGTGCAAAAAGCGCGTCATACCGTGACAAAAGAGAAATTCATTTAGGAGGTTCTACTGCAAAAGTGACAATCAACATTAAATTAAATTGGTCGTGCGTTCTTATGTGAGCAACAGCCAATAAACTTTTTTTCGTGTGCGGAGAAGCAGAATTTGCTGTTTGGAACTTGCACGGAAGGGGTGGCCATGCTAGAACTTTCGCTGGCTGTTTCCAATTTTATATTGGATTGATATAAAAGGAAATTATTTCAAAGGGTGAACCCATCGTATCAAAATTAGGTATAATCAAGGGCGATTTTGTAGCTCCATCGGTTTCGAGGGCTTCAAACAGACATAAATTGGTGCATCACTATTAGTCATCCATTTATCCCACTTTCGATGAAAGTGAGTGGATACTGTGGGCGGCGGAGCGCGAACGATGCCAGTAACATCGTTTATATGAAAATGATAAATTTAGATTTTACACTATTTTTGGTCAGAGTGCACGGAGCATTTGACCGGTACTGGAAGACACGAGGTTAACCACGGAATCGTTCTCTACGTGACAAAGATTAAATCACCGTCTCGCTCGATGTTTCGGCATCCGTTTTAACCCTCTTCGAACATACTGATCATTGAATTTATCGATTTCATTTTATTTTGATGTAATACTGGAGACGTGTGAGGTGCGTTACTGAAACGGAGCCTGAGTCATTATGCGCTGACACCAAGAGAATAAAGATGAAATCGATGCTCCGAATGGTTTTTGCATATTCTATTAGTCATTGCTAAGATAATTTGCCCAGATTCGTTTTTGAATTCATCTTATTTCCGGTCAGAGCAAATAGATGATTTGACCGGTTCTCAAAGATACAAGTTTAATCATAGAATCATTCTTTACGCGATAAAGACGAAATGAACGTCTAACTTGATGTTTTGCCATGAGTTGTAACCCTCTTCGATCATACTCATCATTGAATGTATCGATTTAATTTTATTTTGAGGTAATAAACCCCGAGACGTGTGAGTCGCGTTGCTGGAGGCGGATTATGTGCAACGATCCAATTCGAAATCGAAAAAGCAAGAGCGAACATATGCCATCCTAATACCATTCTGTTACATGACCAATCTATGGGCTAGGGGGACTGCTACAGAACGCGCGAAAATGGCATTTAGAATCGGCAGATAGCGCTATTACAACAACTATAAAAATCCCGCGTGAATCTAAATCAATGGTTTTATATCGCTTACTTCGCTATACTCCATCTGATCTGGCAAAAAGCGAAGAAGGCAATCATAATTTGGTCAAAACTGTTTCCTCATTATCGGGCAATACCTCGGTATGTTAAACTGTTATTATTTAGAGATATATGCGATCTTTTAACGAATGCGTGGTAGAATTAACTAATAATGAAAATCGAAATTGCAACTCTTTACCGCCTATCGAGCATAAAACTGAGGTTATGTTTTTTAAGCTACCCGACTGGAAATGTTGTTCTGGCCGCCGGATCACTGATCAGGCAGGTTTGTAGATACGGCCGGGAGTACCGTAGAAGCGCTGGCCTGATCTATGCTGGATATTTACTGGATCAGTGAATCTGGAGAACGGGTGTAATAAAGACAAACTGATCAGTCCTGAATCAGGTAATCTTGCGAGGACCTTGTTAGGGCGCCGAAAGCCGTGCCTGATCGGCGCCGTATGTGTGCCAGATCAGTAGTACCCGATACCGATGTAAAACGGCAGCATTAATCAGGCCCACACCAGACGACCCGCAACGCGTCCCACACATGGCTCTCTTAAGGTTACGTGTCCAGTGCCTGATCGATTTTCCTTTTCCCATCCGTGCTCCGAGGTTGGCTAATCCAGTAGACATGCGGTGCCGATCCGCCATGCACTTCGAAGTGTATATCTGATTTGCGCCGCATGTCTACCGGGTAACCTTATTCGGGGCCATCAAAGTAAACAACAGAGTTGCTGCATGCATAACTTCGGCAAGATTCTAACAAAAGTAATATGGTCCCCATTCGGACGCCGTCATCATCAAATCAAGATACAAAGAACGAATAAAAATAAGTTTGAAGTTTGCATCGCGGGAATGCGACGCTTTTTTCGTCCCTTTTCATTCGTTTAATTTTATCATCATCAAAAGGTAATCAATCAAATCAATAAAAATAAATTTTATTGGCACAACATTTTCTTTTTTTTTTTACAAAACATCATCAGAAGCCTTTTCATGCTAATTCCGGTCATAACACTCTAATAAGAATATGTAAAAGCGTGTGAGTTGTTTTCTCAGCCTAAATAGGCAAAAAAATCCGGTAAAAAAAGAACTATTGTCGTATTGCAGCGATGCGATCTTCAACCCCATGAATTAAATTACTGACATTCTTCAGAATTATTGACATTCATTAGAATAGAATTAGAATGATAAAAATATGCAAAGAAAGAAAGAAGGTTTACACAAGTGTTGCAATGGCTAAATAGGTAGCGCGCTTAGCTCTAGAATTAGAAGACGTAGGTTCAATTCCGAGGGGAACTAAAAAACTTCAACGAGGCAGGACACGTTTTATTCCAATTATCATATAAGGTAAACGGCCCAGTTACTGACACTTTAAGAGCAGCGGTGTCGGATTTTTACTATTCATTGACGCGTGATATAGCTAAAATGAAAAGTAAAGGTTTTAACACGTGCGTTAAGACCCCCTAAATGAGATTCGCCTATTAAACAAGTGAAATAATTAATATTTATCAATATAATAATTGTTTTAATATCGCTTCTCTGCTGCCGGGGTTCCTGACACTAAAGAAACATCCATGTCGTAGTTTGTGACCCCTACGTATACCCGATTCATGACACCCTTGAAGCAATTTGTGACCTCTACGTGTACCCGATTTATGACCCCCTTGGCACAATTCATGACACCCATGCGTACCCACTTCCTGACCCTTCCGAATATCCCCATGAAAACGGGATAAATGGAAATACATGTAATTTCACGGACACATATGTAACAGTGTGTCCGTGTACAAGTACAAGTACAAACAGTAAAAAACATTCAATTAGTGCACAACGATGTTATTTTCTGTACATATGTGAATAAAATTAAAAAATTAAAAGCAACAAATGGTTATAAAAATTACTTTTTGTGTTTTTGTTTCTTCCTTATTGGCTTATTTTCTGAGCGCTTTAATTCTTCGACATTAACGTTTTTCGCGACCTTGCTCGGTTCTTTCTTAATTTTTTTTCTTTCGAAATTTGCAGTTTTGCAACTGTTCTTTTTTTACCATTCGGGCTGCTTATGCAATCTCTTGTTGCTCCTTTTTGATTTACGCTTTCCTGAAACGTTCTTCTTTTCTCGCGTTTTTGTTTTCTTCTTCGGCACGCTTCTTGTCATTCTTCGCATTTGCATAATTTATCCATTCGTCGGACGTCAGTACTACTGGCACTTTAGGTTTTCCATTTTTCTTTTGGCAAGTTCCTCCCTTTTGGGAGGCCAAAGAAAAATATGTTTGAATGGCGAAGGGAGGAATGTGAAGTGACCGGGAGGATTCATCATGTGAATGTGACCAGGAGGAATGTGAATTGAATACTAGATTTCCACAAATTGTAATAATTTGTTAATAATTTAATAATAATTGATAATTAAATAATTGTTAATAATTTAATTAAAATTAGAATAAATAAACAAAAAATGGTTCGACGCAGCAGGTGACAAGTCGAGGGTCAACAACTGCAACATAGCCTCAATTATGTGACGTCCCGGGAAAAAAGGTCATATCTGAATATATCTGAATCAGCCCGGGAAAAAAGTTCATATCTGAATACATCTATAGAATCAGATATGATCAGACAAGAAAATTGGTAATATCTGTTCATGTAGTGTCATGGCAGATCATTTATGCTTATATCTAAGCATGTATGATCATATCAGAGCCATTTTGATCATTTTGAGAGCAGACTGCGTCCATATCGCAGCAGGTCTGACCAGATCCAATCCCCAGGCAAGATCTGATCTTGTTGGACCAGATCTGATTTTATTGGGCCAGATCTGATCATGTCAGGCAAATCTAATCTTATTGGACCAGATCTGTCTGTCCGTGTAAGAATAAAATACCGTGGATCCCAGTAGACCTGGACATCTATAAACAATAGACCTGCCCATATGATAGAATCATAGTTTATCTGAACCATCAGACCAGGTATGACTCCGACTATATCAGAGCAAATCTTACCCTGTTGAGACAGATCAAATCTTGTTAGTGCAGTCATGAAGATATTAAAATGTTTACATATATAGAGCGGGGTTATTAACACGTCATCACTTGACGTGTTAATAGTTAATAATATTATAGTAACTCACATGATCACATATAATACAGTCAGGTGAGGTGCCATATCTGATCGGATATCGTCTCATATCCTCATATATCGTTTCATATATTCAGATGTTTTCATCTGTGAACAACTGAACTGCATATACGACAAGGTATGAGTGTATAAGACTTCATATATTTTCCAGGTTTGGTATCATATCTGATGGGATAAAATTTTATATGATCGTGCCTGCTCATATATCACATCATATATGTTCAGATATGGTTTCACGCTGCCAATTCGCCTTGGTACCTGACTAGATAATAACATATATGAGATCTATATAGCGGAGTCGGGTACCGTATTTGATCGGATATGATCTTATACGAACAGATACGTTCACATATCACATCATGTATGTTCAGATACGAATTTACGGTACCAACTCGCCTTGGTACTTAGCCAGATATAAACAGATATGAGTTCATATATGGTCAGGCCAGATACTGTATTTGATTAGATATGATTTTCTATCCCAGAACTCAACGTCAAGCCGAAACGGGGTGACAAGATTGATTGTAAGCATCATGAGAAAAATCAGAAAAAAATCTATCCTATGCAGTTTGAAAATTATGGGCATTTAAGAAAAACTTAGAAATTTGGTCAAACTGTAACCATTTTTCGGTTATTGTGGTTAATTTTTATTATTTTTGTTCATTTAAACTTTGGAACCGTAACCCTAAATAACATTTCTAGAATCACAGTAAAAAATAATGACACAATTGCCCCAAGTTTCCTAGAATTAAGACTATTTGTTAAACTATGAATTTAAAATTTTCAAAATTTGTCAACTTTGAAAGGTCCTGCTTTAAAACAAAAGTACTAGAGTGCCTTGGCAACAAGCTGAAGAGAAGAGGAGGAAATCTTTACACGGCGTTCGTGGATTTGAGGACGGCGTTCGACTCAGTGGACAGAGAAGGAATGATGAGGAAATTGGGAACAGCGGGAATTAATTATCGCCTGGTCGATTTTATCGCGGGCCACGACGTTGGCGGTGGCGTCGAAGGTAAAGAACCGATCCGTTTATACCAATGGCTCGTAGCATACGGGCTTGTTCTCCAGCTTCCACATGCCGACCTCCATTACGCAGACATGCTCGCAGCCTCTCCTCTAAATTGGTCCGAACTGTAGCCAAGAGTTGTCGGTTTCGTCTCAACTGGGCCATTCCATCATCTATCCGGCGTCTCAGATCTACTGGCGTTCTGATCGCTCTGCCAGATTTATAAACGATGGCTTTTAGCGCACACCACAAGAAAAAATCCAACGGATTAAGGTCTGAAGAATGTGGTGGCTATAAATGTGGCACAGGCCGACGGCCTATCCATCGCATTCCAAAGGCTTCGTGAAAAAGGCACGAACTTGCCGACCAAAATGTGGTGGGGCGCCATCATGCATAAAGAAAAGGCCTTGGCTATTCTGCTGCGAAACAATTTCTCGTAAGCGATCGATTAAATCGCGCTGCAGAAAAACCAGGTAATTTCGACTATTCAACCGCAACGGAAGATAGACCGGACCAATGGTGTTGTCACCAACGATACCTGCCCAAACATTGATGCTGAATCGACCCTGGTGGACTCATTGCATCATCGCGTGAGGGTTCCTGTCAGCCCAGATGCGAATACTTTGCCTATTCACAATGTCGTCAGTGAACAGCACGTGCTCAAGAAATCGGAATCGCATCATCTCTTGGCAATTTCCGAAGCATCCAGCGGCAAAAATTCCAACGAACTTGATTGTCCCCAGGGTCCAGGGTTTGGGCATATTGCACACGATACGGTCGCAGGCCCTCCTCGCGAAGTATGTGACCAACTGTCATATGCGCTACACCTACGCGACCGGCTATTCGGCGTACGCCCATGGCGGGAAAGGCTCGTGCAGGAGCAATAACACGCTCCTCGAGCCTCCAGGGGACTCGAGGACGTCCTGCTCTCCGATGTCCAGCGCCTTGGATGGCAAACATTTCCTAGTCATTAACGCGCTCACCAAGACGTTGAGTTCATGGTCACACACGATACGACCAAGATACGACCAGACGATCAAACGACAAGGCAGCTAGACACGGCCAGACAGTAACAGACGATAATACGAAGAGACACGACCAGACAGTTAAACAACCAAGACAGTCAGACACGATTGGACAGAGAGACAGAGACACGAATAAGCAGTCAGACACAATGCAATATAAAGACACGACCAAACTATTCGAATCTCCTGGTTGAGTGATGGAGGGCTTTATTTTGGTGCTTAACTTGCTATCCACGATCCGGAAAACTCATATTTCCGAATTATTAATATTTTCTGGGTGATGGGCTCATTTGCGACCCATGGTTCCTTTTTGACTTTTGTCCCTCTCATTTAGTAGAATTTTTTAAGCCAATAAAAAATTTGACCTTGAGTTTTCGGGTCAAGGTCAATTTTGCGGGTCCATGTTGGGGGGTGACCTGCGCCGAACGTGACTCGGAGAATCACCTGGCGGAGTGGCGACACATCATTTTTATACACCCTGTACAAGGGCTTTCCTTGTAGTACGACGATGTGTAGGCGTTCTTTGAGCGTCTTTTGTTGGATTTAATTGGGGTCTGTTTAAATGTTGTTCGTGAAATAGTTTTCTATGAGTCGTCGCCTTGCCAGTGAACCTGTGAGATCCACTATATCCTGTTCAATATTATGCAAGATTATTTCAAATATTATGCAAGATTACACATGCAGTCAAAATACGTCGTACTGCTCTAGGCGCGTAATGCAGCGTTCTTTCTCCATGTACACATCGAAATCGCTCCTCAAGTACGTCAATGCACCTTTTCATGCAGCGTCGAGCTCGAACAACAGCAGCAGTATAGCGACCTTCTGGGGTGTCGGGCAACACGTTGGTAATGGGAGGCATTAACCATGGTTGCTGCGGGTATCCGGAGTCTCCGGATATCTCTCCATCATGTTTCGTGGTCACCTGTACAGAGCCCAAGAACATAAAAAATATATAAATCAAGTGATATGATTGAAGCGTTGGATAGAAGAGGCGTTATTTGAAATCGGGATTTGAACGATGTGTTCTCTGGACTTCCAAAATGCATTACTTGAATGGTATCCAAAATATTAACAAGGTTTACACCGAAAATGATTCCAGTCTAAAATGTCACTGTGTAAAAACAGATTTAGAGCCAAAGTAAACGTTAACATTAAGGGCGTACATACACATAAAGGGGGTAAAAAATCTATTTTTCAAAAATATTGTACAGTCGGAATCATGGTTACCGCAAATAGCATTTCGCAAAAGGCTGTACTACAAAAATTACAACCAGAGCTAACCTATTTTTTTGTTAATATGAAAGTCTTGACTTTTATAGACAGCAATGTGATTTTTCAAATAAACAAAAAGTTGTTTCAATGGATACATTTTTTCGGTATAAAAAATGATCAGAATTGATCCTTCGATCCTAGCGTTTTCCAGTATAGGAGGACTTGGTGGCAATGTCATTTTCTATCAGAGTTTTAACAGCCTTTGGAAGGTATTTTGATTCTGTGATACATCTTCACTCTCGGTTTACGATATAATGCAGACTATTCTTGTAATGGTTTCGGTGTCCGTTGAGTAAATTTTCATCAGTTTCAAAATCTTTATTTTATAATATATATATATATATATATATATATATATATATATATGGCTACGTCACATCTGACCCGACGACAAAATATCCGCGACAAAATATCCGAGGACAAAATATCCGAAAAACAAAATATCCGGAAGATAAAATATCCGAAAGACAAAATATTCTCATGAAAAAACATCCGCGAGACAAAATCCTAAATCTCGTCCACCACATCAACGGGGTCGCGCGCAAAACACCTTTGTGGGGTGTGTGAGATAGTGGGGTGGGGGCATAATACGAGCTTCTTCATTGCACTTATTTTTTTATTGTAAAGTTTTTGTATATAATATTAGTTTAATAAAATATTGTTAGCAATGCCACGCAAATATACTTGGATACTATAATAATAGTATGTACTATAATAGGATGTACTATAATAATATTACATGAACGTTTCTTATGCTCAACACAATGCCAAGTTATGCTTGTTTTATTCACACTCTTTTTTGAATAAACATATCCGTCATATATTAATAATTTTGCTCCCTTCTTTAAACACTTTAAACTGTAGCACTACATACACAGCACACTTTAAACTGTAGCACATACATACGCAGCACACTTTAAACTGTAGCACTACATACACACTTTAAACTGTAGCACTACATACACACTTTAAACTGTAGCACTACAACGTCATTCCTTCAAGAAACATTAGCACTACATACACAGCAGAGAGACAAACATTGACTGTCTCATGAAGCCAGTTGTCCTAGTTTAAGAGTAATAACGTTAATCATAGATTTAATTACCGATAGCGGATATAATATCGGCAGATATTTTGTCTTGCGGATATTTTGTCATGAGGATATTTTATCCTGCGGATATTGTGTCGTCGGATATTTTGTCGCGGATATTTTGTCGAGGATATTTTGTCGTCGGGTCAAAACGCGTGTTACCATATATATATTGTACAAAAAAGGTGTATTCAAATTCAGTTTCAATCAACCCTTTGTTGCAGCTTAGCTTTTTCATATAAACGACAATTTCGCTGCCGGATACTTGCATTAAAAAACTCAACCAAATAACAAAAAATAATTATAACCTCATTCGTGATAGTTATAAGTTTCTACAACCCATCGTCATTACATCTTCTTTTCTTTTCCGCATTAATGGCTGAATTTCTCCAAATATATGCGTCAGGATAATTAACAACGAATATAATTGGTACTTATTCTCTTAATTACTCAGTTTTCAGAATTTACTCCAATACTAATTATTAAATTTAATATAGAGTGCCCGATCGCGTATACCGTGTCAAATTCCTGGAAATATCGTACCAGCGCTGGAGACACTGCCCACCCCCCTCCGTTCCGAAAATCTCCGAAAATCCGCGCAATTGTCGCGTGAACAGTCAGTCTTCTCTTGAAACAAGTACGAGAAGGAACTCTATTGTAATCGACTAACCGCTCGGTCTTATCGATTATACGCTGCTCGGCATGGTCGCTCGACGCTATCATTTTCGTTATTGCGACTTAATTTAGCACTCCTCCGTGTGATCCACGTACGCGCATTTTTTAATAAAAGAAACAAGAAACAAAGTGAAAGTCTACAAGAAAATTTGTTGTGAATCCTGTGCTTTCCTCATACCTATTTCGCGCTATTTCACGGAACTGGCGAATTAAAAATTATATTAAATGTAAAAACGCGCTTATCGAAGGGCGCGTGTGAAACATTTAAGGTCCTTCGATCCGGATATATAAGATAAACCGGTGGAATCGTGCAAAAATTTGGACAGTGTAATTCGGAACGGATAGTACAGTTCACCTTCAAGGTCAACTTTGTTTTCGCTTCGCGGTTCGAACAGTGTAAGCAAAGACTCTCACCCTGAGTGAAACGACTATACAGCTCGGAGAATTAAAATTCGAAAACTCCGAGAATTGTTACAATGCTTTCCTTCGAAGAGCTCATCATAAAGCAACAAGCGACCTTCGAACAACTTCGAAGAATTTTACCGAATTATCGGAAACTCGGTAAAGATCGATTCACGATCAGCAAAACACGAATACGCATCCAAACTCTACAGGAGTTATGATCTTCATGCAGAGCCCTGGACGTTCAACTTCGTCAAAAGGCTGATGACGCAAAAAACCAATACGCATACTTTATCAACGCTGAGTTCATCCAGGCTGAAAACGACTACGAGGACGTTTTGGACAAACTCACGGACCTCTTGGATCAACAAGGGAAAGCGGCACATCCAGTCCCGGCGCCAAAATTGGCTAACTCCACGATGTTCGGCGAGACGCAGGGGCCATCTATGTTCGCTCTCCCACGCATCACCATCCCCAAGTTCAACGGTGAACCTATGAAGTGGGAAAGTTTTCGCGATTTTTTCCAAGCGCTAGTCTGTGAAAATGCATCCCTAACGTCAGGTCAGAAGTTATATTACCTAAAGTCATTGGTCACGGGAAACGCTGCTTTCATGATTGAACACGTATCGGTCTCAGACGCAAATTACGAAAGCGCTTGGCGGCTACTCGAAGACGAATATGATAATCTGCGCGCGTTAGTTCTTGCACACATTCACGCGTTTGCAAATTTACCGAGTATGAAGACCGAACAAGAAAGCAAGCTTAAATTGCTACGTGTCACGGTTACTTCGCCATTGACCTCGTTAAAAAACTTGGAACGTCCTGTAGAACATTGGGACGATCTATTAGTGTACATGATTTCACAAAAATTTAGTTCGCGCGCACGTACCGAATGGAATCTGAGTCTCGGTGCATCAAATGAATTTCCGTCATTCAAAACACTTAAGGATGTCTTGACCGAAAGAATCCGCGGTATTTCTGCTCCTGATCAGATTGAGAAACTCAATAATTCAAACACGAACGCTTAAAAAAAATAAGGGCAAAGCTAATGTACACAATGCGACTGCCAAGCAATGTCCCGACTGCGCGGGAATACACAATCTTGTTTTCTGCCCCGCGTGGTCCAAGAAAACACAAGACGCTGGATTCGCGTTCGCGAAAAGCCAACTACTCTGTTTTAACTGCTTGAAAGCTGGTAATTTTCCGAATAATTTTCCTAGCTCGAATCGCTGTAAAGAACGTAAAAAGCCGCATCATACGACGTTGCATCGCGCTTCGCCCGATAGCCATGACTCTACAGTAGCGCCTGACGATCAGGTCGCCAACGTTTCTAATCACGCAGCTAGCGTTAACGTGCTTTTCCTGGACAAGCATCACACTCTTATAAGTCGATCGGTGCGATTTCTGTGAGCAATGAACGTTCGCCGGACCGAACCGCAACAATTTGCACTATGCAAAAGTGCCTCACTTCCGTACTTCTCGCTACCGCATGGGTAC
This sequence comes from Ophion obscuratus, assembly GCA_964007375.1. Taxonomy (NCBI): domain Eukaryota; kingdom Metazoa; phylum Arthropoda; class Insecta; order Hymenoptera; family Ichneumonidae; genus Ophion; species Ophion obscuratus. Next base: position 57,287,953 of record OZ023313.1, read on the forward strand.
GACTACAAACTCCGGAAGATCGAGTCATCGAAGCACGAGCATTAATCGATCAAGGTTCATCACATAGCTTTGTATAACGGAGTCGCTTGCTCATAAATTGCGCACTCCTCGCCGTCGAGCCGATCTCGACATCACCGTCTTTGGGAACGGAAAATCCGCGCGCATTACGTCCTACGTGAATCTCTCGCTCGAATCATGCTCCGGATAAAACGCGCCGCCTCTTAAAATGGGAGCATACATTTTTAAAAGCCTCACGAATTACGCCATAAACACCACGCACAAAATAAATTCCTGGTAACATTTACTACGGGGTCTACAACTCGCTGATCCTGATCCCTCCAGTGATGAGTCGATTAACGTCTCAATCGGTGCAGATCTCTATGGTCAATTATTACTCGGGCCGCTCCAAAAGGGTTCTCTTGGGGCACTGACAGCCCAACTCACGCGGTTAGGGTGGATAATCTCCGGACCTATCGAAAGCCCTCGCAACCAGCGAGCTTCTCACGCATCCACGATGCATTATACTACCGAGCACAGTACAGACGCAATTATTCGTAAATTTTGGGAAATCGAAGAAATTCCCTCCCAAAAATTCTTCACACCGGAAGAGGAAGAATGCGAAACTCATTTTTTGGACAGCATACACGCGATAATACAGGACGGTACATAGTTCGCTTGCCGTTTCGTCTCGGGTCAGGCCCAGATATCGGTGACAGTTACCAAATCGTCTTATCGAGATACGCTCAGTACGAGCATCGCTTGCAGAAAAAATCAGAACTAGACCGGGCATATTCAGATTTTTCACAAGAATACGAATCTCTGGGCCATATGGAAAGGGTTAATAGTCCCGATATAATAAAGAAGCCGTTATACCATCCGCATCACCCCGTGATCCGTGAAAACAGCACAACTATTCGCGTGCGGGTCGTTTTTAACGCTTCAAGCGCGACGACAAACGGAACCCCGGGAAAAAACGTCCATGTCTGAGTGGATATGTTCATATATGTTTCAGATATTGTCATATATGTATCAGATATATTCATATCTGACATTTTACATTATCATATATGATTAGGTCTGATCATATTCCACATCATATATGCATATATAAGATCATATCTGATCAAATACAGTATCTGGCCTGACCATATATGAACTCATATCTGTTTGTTTCTGGCTAAGTACCAAGGCGAGTTGGTACCGTAAATTCGTATCTGAATATACATGATGTGATATGTGAACGTATCTGTTCGTATAAAATCACATCCGATCAAATACGGTACCAGACTCTGCTATATAGATCTCATATATGTTTTTATCTGGTCAGGTACCAAGGCGAGTTGGCAGCGTGAAACCATATCTGAACATATATGATGTGATATAAGGAGTACAACTTTGCAGTGACCGTTTTTTTCAAAAGTTTAAGGCTTTATTATAAAAAAGTGGCTACATATTTTTTAATCAAAGTACTGCCCATCGCTAGCTACGACCTCGGTCCATCTTTCAGGTAGCATTCGAATCCCGCGTCGATAAAAGTCTTGGTCCTTGGAGGCAATCTAGGAATCGATCCAGTTTTTGACTTCTTCGTAAGTACCGAAGTGCTGGTCAGCCAAATCGTGTGCCATTGACCGGAACAAGTGATAGTCGGAAGGGGCAATGTCTGGAGAGTACGGCGGGTGGGATAAAACCTCCCATTTCAGCGTTTCCAAGTACTTTTTCACGACATTTGCAACATGGGGTCGGGCATTGTCATGCTGCAGTATCACCTTGTCATGTCTTTCATTGAATTGTGGCCGTTTCTCTTTGAGTGCCTTACTCAAGCGCATCAACTGACGTCGGTAGAGTTCCCCTGTGATGGTTTCGGATGGTTTGAGCAGCTCATAGTACACAACGCCCAGCTGGTCCCACCAGATACACAGCATCACTTTGGATCCGTGAATATTCGGTTTGGGCGTCGATGACGGAATATGACCAGGCAGTCCCCATGATTTTCGGCGTTTAGGATTATCGTAGTAAACCCACTTTTCATCTCCAGTCACAATCCGGTGCAAAAATCCCTTCCTTTGTTGTCTTTGGAGCAGTCATTCACAGGTGAAAAATCGGCGCTCGATGTCTCTCGGCTTCAATTCATGCGGGACCCAGTTTCCTTCCTTTTGGATCATACCCATATCCCGGAGACGTTTTGAAACTGCTTGCTGGGTTAATCCTAACGTCTCGGCGAGTTCCTCTTGAGTTTGGCACGAATCCTGGTCCCGCAAGGTCTCCAATTCGGCGTCTTCAAAAACTTTCTGCCTTCCGTTACCATGCTGGTTCTCGACCTCAAAATCTCCACTTCTGAAGCGTTGAAACCACCGCCGACACGTTTTCTCACTAATAGAATCCTCCCCGTAAGCATCTACAAGCAAACGGTGGGCCTCAGCCGCAGATTTCTTGATGTTGAAGAAGTAAATCATAACCTCCCGCAAATGCTGAGAATTCGGCTCGTAGGTTGCCATGTTTGAGTGCCAATAACTTTATAATGCATACACGTATCCGTTAGCTTTTTTAAATTGTTTACATTGGCAGAGCCTCTAGTTTAAAATGCCACTTTTTTTATTGAGCTAGGGCCACTACTTCGGCCGCAGTGGCTCTCTAAGTAAAACGGTCACTGCAAAGTTGTACTCCTAATATATGAGCAGGTACGTTCATATAAAATGTTATCCCATCAGATTCCAAACCTGGAAAATATACGAAGTCTTATACACTCATACCGTAGCGTATATGCAATTCAGTTGTTCACACATGAGAACGTCTAACAAGGAGACGGCACGACCGTGAGGTCGGTGATTTGGCCGAATTTTTTTGTGGTGAAAGAGGCCCCCTAGCCTCGGGTGGTTAAAGTAGTAGGACGCACTACTCGGAAAATGCCGAGAAAAATCGATTCAAAGTTTCTTAGGCGCCTTATGAGTTAAAAATGTCAGGCATTGTCGAGCTGCCGTCTAGTCTAGATGGTCAGGGCTCGGTCTCTTGCGCCGGAGGTCTCGAGTTCGATTCCTCCTTCGGATCTTATTTTTTTGTTTTTCTTTTTTTTGTTATCCTAACAGTTATTCAAAACGTTTCTCATCCTTACATTATTTTAAAAAGTTTATTTACATTATTTTTTGAAAATTAATTTCGTTAAAAAAAATTATTTTCTTTTTTTTCCCAATAAAACAATTCATAACGGTGGGTTTTTTTTAATTTTTCATTGTTAAAGTATAAGTGATGGTGAATTATTGAATGAATTTTTATACAATCTTCTCGGGAATTAATTTCACGATTCTGCTCTAACAATTCGCTGCAATTTACTAGAAACTTTTTCATGAATGTTAATGGAACATGTTTTTGTACGAATATATTGCAAACTCCCTGCGATTGTAAAAAATCCGCTTTTATATGCTGCGCAAGATGTCGCAAAAATTATTGCTTTGTTTGTTTCTACGATAATTACCATGGCGGTTTTTGTATATAATTATTATATGAATCAAAATTAAATTTTTCCAAATCGACTTTGTTATTCTCATTAAAAACAACCAATGTTCCTCCTCACATACTGTACAATGATAAATAAAAAACCCACCGTTTTATCGGAAAAATCGGTTGCCTGTAAAGTCGGTTTACTGACGATAGTTGAACGTGACAACGTCATAAGAAAATACTGATGGAAAGGTTTCATTTTTCAAAAGAAAATTTTAATTTTGTTTGTTTGATAGATATTTTGTATGGATATAGAGAAGGAGGTAAATGGAAATCACAATTGAATTGATCAAGTTACATTTATTTGTACGCATAAATACAATTATGTCAATTTTTATTTATTTTTTTTACAATGTACATATTTTTTACAAGTATGAATGTGTTTGAGCAATTGTTTTACAACTTTTATTTTTTCATAAAATTCTTCGTTCAGAAAATCATTTTAAATTTACAAAATACTTGAATAAAATTTATTGTTTAAATTTCTACTCGACTGTTAAAATTTAATTTTTGATTTTATTATTTTATAATAATAAATTTTGTATTGACATTATTTCTTTCAGCAAGTGAACTGAATAAAAGTTGTTGTTCAATTAGTTACTTAATTATTTTTGCAAATTTAATTGTAATTTGTTGTAAAAAATTAATAATTTTGAATAATTTATTGTAAGAATAAACTGTGATTAAATTATTGTTCATAAATCTTAAATTTAAAATAAAAAAATTGGAAACATCATTAAAATTTTTGTAACTCTAGCTTTTAAAAAGCCCGCCGCAATGTGTTTGATATAGGAGAAAATTGTTCTCTTTGACGGCTGGCTGGTCCAACCTGTCATTTCAGACACGTTGTCATGATATGTGGAAGATTTAACATTTATGTTTTAATTTTTTGAAATCATAGCTACGCTCGATAATTATTTCGATCGAATAGTAAAGCAATTGATTTTTACTCATCGTGAAATAGTTCTGTTAACTTATTGTTATAGTTTTGTCAATTATAGCATAACCTACAATCGTTGCACTAGCGGACCGATGCTATTTATTTTAATGATGAAAGCACGAATATTCGACAATATATCACTGAACATATATTTAATATCGAAAGAATCATTACCTTTATCGCCGCAATTATCGTTGCTATAAACAATTCACACCACATTCACTTTTCACTGCACTTCATACTTGACGAAAACATGTACATGTATTATTGTATAGCAGCTGTCCACGCGGACGCATCGCTCATGGCTTCTGCACACTGCGCGCGATGGGCGACAAGCGATGAGCGATATCCAATGAGAGCTCGAATATGACGGAAATGCTCTATGAGAGTGACGTTGCCATTGGATATCGCTGATCGCTCGTCGCTCGTCGCTCGCAGTGTACAGAGGCCATCACTCAAGTAGGAGAGAGACAAATGTCGAACGCTGCCGAACGCTGCCGAACGCGGAGGCCGATTGTACCTCTTTGTCGCTCGTTCCGCGCTCTCGCTTACACTTCAAGCCTTAAATGGAACGCCTCAGAGCGAGGTAACGGCGATGAGTCATGCTTTTTCGTGCGTGCAGCCGGCTCCATCGAATTATAAGACGTTATCACGTCAAAAAAGAAAATAAGTTTTAAAAATAATGTATGTAAGTATTGAATTTTGGCTTTGTGGAGATATTCTTGAGTCAGGCGGACAAAGCACGACGGTGGATGGTTGGGTTAATTAAATTTGGGCCGAATACATTTTACTTATGACTGCGTATATTTTCTTCGGTCAGTCTACATGATCGTCCCGTGGCTCGTTAACGACTGTCCTCACATATTTCGTAGGCCAACCTACCTATTCGTCTCTTCTTATAATTTAGGGGGGGGGGCTGCCCAGGAGGATTACTTGTAAGCTCTATACATTATTATGTATCGATACATATCTCGTCTTACATGTAAATAAATTTAAAAAAATAATGTTGGGATAAGGAACGTTTTGAATAATTGTTGGGACAACAAAAAAAAGAAAAAAAATAAGATCCGAAGGAGGAATCGAAATCGAGACCTCCGGCGCAAAAGACAGAGCTCTAACCGTCTAGACTAGACGGCGGCTCGACAAATGCCTGAAATTTTAAACTCATGAGGCGCCTAACTCGTCAAGTGATGACGTGTTAATAACCCCGCTTTATATATGTCAACATTTTAATACCTTCAGGACTGCTCTAATAAGGTTTGCTCTGTTTCAACAGGGTAAGATTTGCTCTGATATAGTCGGAGTTATACCTGGTCTGATAGTTCAGATAAACTATGATTCTATGATATGGGCAGGCCTATTGTTCATAGAATGTTGTTCATAGAACAATGGGCAGGCCTATTGTTCATAGGTCTACTGGGATCCACGGTATTTTATTCTTCTACATTCAGATCTGGTCCGGTAGCATCAGATGATCAGATTTGGTCTAATAAGATTAGATCTGTCTGGCATGATCAGATCTGGCCCAAGAAAATCAGATTTGCCTGACATGATCAGATCTGGCCCAATGAAATCAGATCTGTCTGGCATGATCAGATCTGGTCCAATAAAATCAGATCTGGTCCAACAAGATCAGATCTTGCCTGGGGATTGGATATGGTCAGACCTGCTGCGATATGGACGGGTCTGCTCTCAAAATTATAAAAATGGCTCTGATATGATCATACATGCATAGATATCATCAGATATAAGCATACATGATCTGTCATGATACTACATGACCAAATATGGCCATTTTTCTTGTCTGATCATATCTAATTTTACAGATATGATTCAGATACATTCAAATATATTCAGATATGAACTTTTTTTCCCGGGACGTCTCTGAAGTGCGAAGTACAAACCGCTCAATTTTATCGCTAATCGCAAGACTGTTTCATCCTCTCGGTTGGGCCACGCCCGTTGTTATCCAGGCCAAAATGCTTATACAAGATTTGTGGCTTGCGAAAGTTGATTATCATCCCAATCAACTTTCGCAAGCCGTCCCTCAATCGGTTCAAGACATTCGGGAAAAATATTGTCGCGAGTTTCCCAGCCTTTCGAAATTACGAATTCCACGCTGGAATAGTCTCTCGCCATCTCACAACGCCATGGAACTGCACGGCTTCGCAGACGCATCGCAGCGCGCGTTCTCCGCGGTCGTCTATTTACGCGTTCTCAACTCGCCGTCGATCGTTTCGATATCGTTAATAGCGGCAAAATCCAAAGTCGCGCCGTTGATAACAGTCGCGATCCCTCAACTAGAACTAAATGGAATCGTGTTACTCGTACGACTATTTAAGTACGTGAAACAAATCTTCAAATTCAATATCATTTCCGTGCACGGTTGGACAGATTCCACTATCCCACTTGCGTGGCTTACCCAGCATCTGTCGCGCTGGAAGCCTTACGTAGCAAATCGTGTCTCCGAAATCCAGACCAAAATGCCGGAATATAAATGGTATCACGTCTCCACGCAAGATAATCCTGCAGACTGTGCGTCACGGGGAATCTCGGCAGAAGAATTAATTGATCACCCCTTTTGGGGGTCTGGCCCCCCGTCGCTACGCCAGAATTCGGCATTTTGGCCCAAAACTCGACCTAGCGCACCGTCCGAGCGCATGGTCACTCAAAAATCAGTTTTCGACGAACAACGCGCCCCAGCGACCATACACGTTGCACAAGAGAAGGAAGAGTGGGACTTTTCCTATCGACTTTCTGATTGGGGCAAACTTCTCCGCGTCACGGTCCTCCTTTTGCATTGGCTTTGCAACTTTCGCGCTCGACAGCAAGATAAATCAACGGTGCGCGATACTAAATTCGCAGATCGCATACAAGAATCTCGCGAATTTTGGATACGTAAAATCCAGAACGATAGCTTCGCCGCTGAAATTCGCGCCCTACAGCAAAACGAGTTGGTTCCGCGGTCGAGCGTGCTAAAATCACTCAACCCTTTCCTCGACGGGAAGGGCCAGTTGCGTCTTGGCGGGCGATTACGCCATTCGTTCTTGTCGTATAAAGAACGCTTCCCGTTGTTTTTACCACGCCATCGCAATCAGTGAATTAATTATCGTTCAAACACATTTGAGATCGCTCCACGACGGTTCTCAATTAACGCTACGACTACTGTGCCAAAATTACTGGGTTATCGGCGCCAGATCTTTCGTAAAATCGAATATCAATCAATGTTTGAACTGTATTCGCGAACGTGCAGTGACTGCACGTCAACTCATGGGGGACCTTCCGTCTCCTCGAGTAAACCCGTCGCCCCCATTTTCTCATTGTGGTGTGGACTATGCCGGTCCATTTCAAGTAACACCCTATGTTGGCAGGGGTGAAAAATCACGGAAAGAATACGTTGCTCTATTTATCTGTCTTGCGACTCGCACATTTCATCTCGAATACGTCGACGATTACGCGACTTTCCGGTTTCTTAGCTTCGTTTCAACGATTCGTCAGCAGACGTGGTCTGCCTTCTGACATTTACAGTGACAATGGTACAACCTTTCAAGATGCCGGTAATGTACTGCGTCGCGCCTTTCTATCTACGATAAAAAATTCGGAATTGCGCGAAAATTTAGCCACGGACGGAATCCGTTGGCATTTCGTTCCGGCTTCCGCGCCTCATTTCGGAGGTCTATGAGAGGCCGGTGTCAAAAGCTTTAAGAGTCACATGAAAAGAGGAGTCGGCTCTCACTCCCTATCACAACTCGAGTTTTCTACATTACTGTGCGAAATGGAAGCGTGTTTAAATTCGCGACCTCTCGCCCCACTACGGGACGACCCAGAACATTTTGATGCGCTGACCCCGGGCATTTCCTGATCGGGAGACCCCTAGCCAGCATTCCCGAGCCCTCGTTGCTCGACGTCAATGAAAATCGGTTATCTCGTTGGCAAAAGGCAATCGCCAGGCGCGAACATATGTTGGAGAGACTGAACTCATGATTATTTGCACCATTTGGAACAGCGCGCTAAGCGACAGAGCTCGTCGCCTTTCCTCTCAGTTGGTACGTTAGTCCTTCTAAAGAATGATTTACACCCTCCGTGTCGATGGGAATTAGCCAAGGTTATCGATACCCATCCAGACTCAGACGGGCTCGTACGTGTCCTTACGCTTCGAACCGCGAAAACAAAGTTAAAGCGCCCGATCTCAAAGGTCTGTCCCCTTCCATGTGTTACCTCAAGAAACTTATTAAATAATACGATCTTGTTGAATTTTTTTTCGGGCGATCCAGTGGTGAGTTATGCAGTTCATCGCAATGTAACTTTTTTTGTGGCCTCTGAGAAGATTTCCTGTCACTGGCTCATTTCTGCACAATTATTAACGAAAATTTCACAGAATATTCTTCAAATGTCCTTTTATTTTATACTAATTATATAAATAAATATATATAAACAGTACGCCAGCAAAAAATATCGAAAATATGCTTTTTTATAGCAAATTAACCTTCCACCCCCCCCCCTCCCTTAATGATTCTGCGCTTTTCAACACAGCGTATTCATGTTATACGATGATTCAATTTTTTCATATATGGTAGACGACATGTCACACATTAATGAAAAATAAATATATCCGACATGCACTGTTCTTTGGCATTAAGTATTCGAACAACATGGATAATAATAATGTGGACGTTTCAATCTGTAATGAAAGGAACATATATGAGGAATATTGACAACAATATTATTTCCAATCGTTTCATGATATTAATTTCTTGTAACTGCATATGCTTTATTCAGCGATATTTTTGATGATTAAAAAGTTGATTATAAAATTTAGACTTTGCACGATGATTTTTGCGAATAAACCAAGAGCCACAAGAAACGAAATTCAGAACAAAATTAAACATCCTCTTGAAGAACATTATCCTATATTCAACGGCAACGAAAAACTGTCCAACTGTACGAGGCCACCAGTTTTTCTTTCACACGATTATTATATAAGTTTTCAGTTCTCTTAGTATTGCTTATCGTTATTCTCAAGTACTCAAAAATGACGCTTTTTCCCGAATTATGGAAGAATTAAAATTTTAAGAGACTAAATATATGTTTGTGGCATTATTAAAGAATAAAGTTATAATAAAATGCCGCTCGTGAAAATTCCATTCAAAATCAGTCGATAAACTAGAGAACTGACAGAGCGGGTAGTCGGTACATGCGAAAACATTTTGCTCGTATATTTCTCGTTCCCGGGTATGGGTGATTCGAAAAAAGTACAGCCGCTAGGAAATGTAAGTTGAGCACGCTACCCTGTGTAGGGAGGACTCGGTGTCGAGCTGACACAGGGCAGCGAATCGCCCGGCCCGAATCTGAAGAGTCGGGATACGCGAGCGTCGGGGAAACGTCGAGCTGCTACGGCCGTCGACTTGGCTTTGTATCGAGTTGCCCGCTTCGTCGAGTTGAACAGTCGAGAGTTGAACAGGCGGGCTGACTCGGTGTCGAGTTGCACTGTGCAGAGCTGACACCCTGCGGCGCTGGAGACACTCCCCCCCCCCGCCGTTCCGAAAATCTCCGAAATGCCGCGCAATTGTCGCGTGAATTGTCTTCCCTTGAAAGAAGTAAGAGAAGGAACACTATTGTAATCGACTAACCGCTCGGTCTTATCGATTATACACCGCTCGGCATGATCGCTCGACACTATCATTTTCGTTATTGCGACTTAATTTAGCGCTCCTCCGTGTGATCCACGTACGCGCATTTTTTAATAAAACCAAGAAACAAAGTGAAAATCTACAAGAAAATTTGTTGTGAATCCTGTACTTTCCTCACACCTATTTTGCGCTATTTCACAGAACTGGCGAATCAAAAATTATATTAAATGTAAAAACGCGCTTATCGAAGGGCGCGTATGCAACAGTCAGAATTACTTAATATTAATTTGATAACTATGTTCATAAATTATACATTTCTAGACATTTGTTGGCAAAGAGAAAATAACGCGGATTTTATTCATGTATAATTTTTTTTGTAGAATATCGGATAATTATTAAAGTTTTAGACTTCTTCGAGATTATAGACAGCTTTAGAACACACTTTTTCATTCCAGCGGAATTTTTTTTACTCGGACCGATATTCATTTTTGACAGCTGCTTGGGTCGATATTGAGGTTACGAACGGGGCGCATATATCTCTAACTTCGCGACACTTCTGCCAACCTGGGCTTTATGATATAACACGATTTACGATGTTGCCAATTCGTTTCGCGTTAATTGAGCGAGAAAAAGTTATAGAAAATAATTATACAAAGTAATGAAAACCCTTAATGTAATCACCGAATGTTCAAAAATGCATTTTTTTACAAATAGATGTAGAAAATAGTTCGAAGACGAACGTGTCATATGACGATGATTTGAAAGCTAACAGTTGGTAACAGTCAATCGGCTTCGTGCATAAGCATAGGGCGCTCCTCTCATACTTCACCTCCGACGGCTAAACCTCATTACAACCTTAACCCTGGAGATGGACACTGATGTGGAGTCATCGGCAGTCACGATTTACTGTGACAAGAAAGGAGCCATCGAACTCCCAAAAAATGCTGTTTATCGTCCCAGACGAAACATATCGATACTAGACATCATTTCAAGCGAGAGCGCATCAAAAAGGGACACTCGAGGTCAAATTCGTACCAACCGAGGAGATGGCAGCGGATATTTTGACCAAAGGGCTTTATGGGCCAAAATTCACAGACTGCAAGAACCAAATGGAATTGGAATTCTAATACTTGTTATTTTTTTGAAAGGTTTAATTTATTCGTTTATGTGGGGGTGTGAAGAGTCTAAACTCAAATTAAAACTCCCGCGCTATATATTCATAAGCGGAGCTATCAGCCATCTTTGTCATCGATATAGAGTATCAATATACCAGATGTCTGCGAACATCGATCTAATGAATAATATATACACATTTACGTCGCGTTGAACCATACAAGAGATCATACTACAGTGCTAGCTCTCTAAGAGAGCCCTCGCTAAGAGAGAATTTCCCCGCCGTTCCGCTTGAGCGCATTTTATGGCTTCCCCCACCTAGCTCGAGCTGTCCAGTGTACCCGAGGCCTCTCGAGTTTGTCGCGGACAACTCGATAAGAGATCGCGAGCGATTTCAGAAAATCGCACGTCGCACGATTGTCAAATGGATAATATTCCTTTGTATAATAATATATACGTTTAAGCCGTAAAGTCGGAGAAAAAAACATGTACCATAATTAAATTTCAATGAGATATACTTACGCATGAAACGACGAAACGCCAGTACACTTTCCGCAACTCGTTTACAGTTTTCTCAACACTTTCGTTCGCGCTCTCTTATCGAGTTCGAGTGGAGAAACACATACACGCTACCACATGCGCGATTTTCGAGCGCGCTAACCTAGCGGTGGGGGAAGGCTTCGGCGACGAATTTCTCGAGAATTTCTTCCCCTAACCGCCCTAGACCGCTCTCTTAGAGAGGTAGTACTGTAATTTCGTATTTCCTTGCGAATATATCCTGCCCCATCAAAAATGAAATCGATAAATTCAATGATGAGTATGTTCGAAGCGAATTACAACTCATGCTGAAATACAAGCCAGACGTTAATTTCGTCTTTGTCGCATAAAGAATGATTATATGATTAAACTTGTATCTTCGAGCACCGGTCCAATCATCTATTCACTCTGACCGGAAATAAGATGAAATCGAAAACGCATTTGGGCGAATGATCTTAGTAATGTCTGGTACAATATGCGAAAACCGTTCGGAGCATCGATTTTCTCTTTACTCTCTTGGTGTCAGCGAATCATGATTCTGGCTCCGTTTCAGTAACGCACTTCACATGTGTCCGGGCTTATTACCGCGAAATAAAATAAAATCGATACATTCAATGATGAGCATGTTCGAAGAGGGTTACAACTCATGCCGAAACATCAAGCCAGACGGTGTTTTCGTCTTTGACGCGTAAAGAATGATTCTATGAATGAACTTGCATCTTCGAGCATTGGTCAAATCATCCATTCGCTCTGGCCGGAAATAAGATGAAATCGAAAACGAATTTTGGCGAATGATCTCAGCAATGTCTGATAGAACCCAACTGGAAATGTAGTTCCGGCAGCCTGATCACTGATCAGGCAGGTTTCAAGATACCGTCCGGAACACTGTAGAAACCTGATGTGTGCTGGATATTTACTGGATCAGTGAATCCGGAGAACGGGTATAATAAAGACAAACTGATCAGTCCTGAATCAGGTAATTTTGCAAGGAGCTTGTTAGGGCGCCGAAATCAGTGCCTGATCGGTGCCGTATGACTGCCAGATACACAGATAGATAGATGTAAGAAGGCAGCATTAATCAGGCCCACATCAGACGACCCGCCCCGCGTCCCTCACATGACTCTGCTCAGGTTAACTGTCCAAGGCCTGATTGATTTTCCTTTTCCCATCCATGCTCCGAGGTTAGCTAATCCAGTAGACATCCAGTGCCGATCCGCCATGCACTTCGAAGTGTATATGTGATTTGCGCAGCATGTCTACCGAATAACCTCATTCGGAGACATCAAAGTAAACAACTGAATTGCTGCGTGCGTAATTTCGGCAAGATTCTAATAAAAGTAACATGGTATCCATGCGGACGCCGTCATCATCAAATCAAGATACAAAGAACGAATAAAAATAAATTTGAAGTCTGCATCGTGGGAACGCAACGCTTTTTTCTTTCCTTTTCATTCGTGTACTTTTATCATCATCAAAACGTAATTAATCAAATCAATAAAATTAAATTTCAGTGGCACAACCTAACATTTTTTTAACAAGATCATCATCAAAAGATTTTTTTTGCAAATTGCGGTCGTAACACTCTAATGAGAATATGTAAAAACGTATGAGTCATTTTCACAGCTTAAATAGGCAGAAAAAATCCGGTAAAAAAGAATTAATGTTGCATTGCAGCTATGCAATCTTCAACCCCATGAATAAAATTATTGACATTCTTTAGCATTATTGACAGTATTTAGAATAGAATTAGAATGATAACAATATGCAACGAAAAAAATAAGGTTTACACAAGTGTTGGAATGGCTAAATAAGTAGCGCGCTCAGCTCTGGAACTAGAAGACGTAGGTTCAATCCCAAGAGGTGGTAAAACACTTCTACGAGGCAGGATACGTTTTATTCCAATTACCATATAGGCAGGATCATAAATAACGCACATGAAAACAAAAAAAACTACCAGAGTATTTTTATTCGTAATTTTTGTATTTTTTTTTCACTTCAGGGATAGTTACGGCAACCGGATCAGAGCCTGAAAAGGTATACGGACCAATTATGTTACCGGCATCCGCGTCATGGCCGGATTCAAAAAAGCGTTTCACCACCGGTAAAGCTCTGAGCCGGCGGTCTGTACCATGCCGTGGTACGGAATACGGTATCCCGACTAGAAATGTTGCTACGGGGCAGACTAGAGCTGCATCCAGCATACGATATTCTGTACCACGGCACGGTACAGGCCGCCTGATCAGAGCTTTACCGGGCGTGAAAGGCTTTTTTGAATCCGGCCATGATGTGGATGGCGGTAACGTAACTGATCCATGTACATTTTCAGGCTCTGATCCGGTTGCCGTATCTATGCCTGAAATTGAAAAATCCAAAAATTACAAATAAAAAAATTCTGGTGGTATTTTTTGTTTCTATATGCGCTATTTATTATCCTACTTATATGATAATTGGAATAAAATGTATCCTGCCTCGTTGAAGTTTTTCACCTCCCCTCGGAATTGAACTCACGTCTTCTAATTCTAGAGCTAAGCGCGCTACCTATTTAGCCATTCCAACACCTGTGTAAACTTTCTTTTTATTTTTGCATATTTTTGTCATTCTAATTCTATTCTAAAGAATGTCAATAATTTAATTCATGGGGTTGAAGATTGCATCGCTGCAATACAACAATAGTTCTTTTTTTACCGGGTTTTTTGCCTATTTAAATAATGTGACTTGCCTATTTAAATAACTGTGAAAATAACTCACACGTGTCAACATATTCTCATTAGAGTGTTACGACCGAGTTTGCAAGAAAAGGCTTCTGATGATGATCTTGTAAAAAAAAAAGTTCAAGTTGTGCCAATAACATTTATTTTTATTGATTTTATTGATTACCTTTTGATGATGATAAAAATAAACGAATGGAAAGGGACGAAAAAACCGTTGCATTCCCACGATGCAAACTTCAAATTTATTTTTATTCTTTCTTTGTATCTCGATTTGATGATGAGGTCGTCCGCATGGAAACCATATTACTTTTATTAGAATCTTGCCGAAATTATGCACGCAGCAACTCAGTTGTCTACTTTGATGGCCCTGAATGAGGTTACCCGGTAACATGCGGCGCAAATCAGACATACACTTTGAAGTGCATGGCGGATCGGCACCGGATGTCTACTAGATTAGCCAACCTCAGAGCACGGATGGGAAAAGGAAAATCGATCAGGCCTTGGGCAGGTAACCTTAACAGAGCCATGTGAGGGACGCGTTGCGGGTCGCCTGATGTGGGCCTGATTAAAGGCCTGCATAGACTACGACACTTATTGCGACATAAATGTCTGACACTAATGTCCGTTCTGTTCACACATAAGACGGTTTCGGTGTCCCAGAAAGTGTCTGTACTGTGATGTCGCTACACAAGTGTCTCAGGTGTTCACACACAAAACTACTGACACAGCTGCAGTACCCGCTGGGACGCCATGGAGAAACGTCGTGCGGCGGCAGCCGTAATTTCGTGCGCTGTTATTAAGGGGCTATACCAGTGCGACACTTTAAAAAGATCGATTTTTTTTGCCTTTTTCGACAGTTTATTCTTTCAAGAATATCATTATCATTTAAATTATATATGTCAATATCATTTTATCTTGCAAAAATCGATAGTTCAATCTCTAAACGCATTTTTCTCGAAATGAGATTTTTCAAATATGCTGACAGTGTAACTCAAATAGATCCGATTGACTTGAAATTTGAACTGAGTACTCTTGAATATATTTACTCTACAATGACGTAGGATATTTTTGATTGGATAAAAATTGACGATTTGGCATTGAAAAAAACGACCATTTTGTAGGCAAGAAAAGAGACTTTTTTCATAACTACGCTATTTTGTTAGATTTTGATATTTTTCAAAAATCCTACGTCATTGTACAGGAAATACCTTCTAGTTTAACGACATTTTTTTCCTTTTTCGGTTTCAGCTACTCAATCAGCCGGAATCATGTCAGCAGTGGAGGAACTTTTTTTTGCGCCTGCGAAGGCAGCGCATTAGTCGCTTGGATCTCAATATTTACCTATGACAAAATTATTTAATATAGGTCAAATATATTTTTAATTTTCCAAAAGATTTAATTGAGTACTTTTCGTCCAAAAAGTCCTGAAAATCACCCAAATTTCCAGCGTTCACACTGGTATAGCCCCTTAAGCTGTGTTCTTAAATTATGCATTTTTCTGCCAACTTTAGCCGATATTGTGCCAAACTGTTCCGCCAAGCATTGAAGTGCTGCCTGTTTTTTTACTCTATTTTTTATAATCAGCACAACATATTTGCCAAAGTTCAGGCCGTCCTTCCACAAAAAAAATCAAATTTTTAATGCTCTCCTTGCTCCACGTAATGGCCATTTTGATTCAACGCGGGTCGCGAGTGTCTGGATAATTTCGCGCCGGTTGGAAAACTTGGACACTGCCGCAGACACTCCGACACAACCTGTTCACACGGCGCTCGACGCGACACCTAGCGAGATGTCGCAATAAATGTCCCGAGATCAGACAGTGGTGTTCACACACAGACACTCGATGTATACATTGAGTGTATACACCAAAGTGTCGTAGTGTAAACCTACCTTAATGCTGCCTTTTTACATCGGTATCTGGGTACTACTGATCTTGCAGACATACGGCGCCCATCACGCTAGGTCTTCGGCGCCCTAACAAGGTCCTCGCAAGATTACCTGATTGAGGACTGATCATCTTGTCTTTATTACACCCGTTCTCCGGATTCACTGATCCAGTAAATACCCAGCACAGATGAGGCGGGCGCTTCTACGGTATTCCAGGCCGTATCTTCAAACCTGCTTGATCAGTGATCCGGCTGCCTGAACAATATTTAGAGTCGGGTATGCCGGGTGCAGCTCTAGTCTGCCCCGCAGCAACATTTCTAGTCGGGAATATGCGAAAACCGTTCGGAGCATCGATTTTATCTTTATTCTCTCGGTGTCAGCGGATAATAACTCAGGCTGCGTTTTAGTACACCACCCCTTCCTCGTAAAAGTCGTCACGTTCAGTTTAAGCAAAATAATCCCGCTCCCTCTTCTTCAAATTGGACCCCGAATAGAATACCTTAAATCTAGTCGTATGTCGCGACCGAGCAAAATCGCTTTCGTATGCCCGAGCGCGGTAAAACCGTAAAATTTCGATAAAAGCCCCAAATCTTCTTTCACGATAAAATGTAAAAGACGGACGTCAACTTATACTTCTTTAACCCCTTAAATGCAGATGGCCAACGTTGATAGCTGGCTTAACTGCATAATCTATACCCAATAAATGCACATTTGGCCGAATTCATGAGATGGATGAAGCTCGGTGCAATAGCTGAATTGCACACACTCTTCGTCTACTTCAGCGTCTCAACGAAGTTTTTCATAATCGAGATCAATACGTGCAACTTTATCGGAGCTAAAACGTAATGTACCTGACCCCTTAAGTGAGGTTCGGTATTTGCCTCTCTCCACTGCACCTGAAAAGGATGCATTAACTACGCAAAGGAAAATCTTTATGGTCGATTCGAATAAAAATTTACACGTGCTCTTTTACTACCCAACCCTCTTAAACGACGTCTCCGAATAGCGCATTGAGTTGTTTGATGGTAGTCCGAAATAGTTAACCCGATTTTATTACAAGTTTTTACGTCGTTCCCAAAATAAAATTAGGACCACGGTGTGCATAGGATTAAAGCAAATATTTTACTATTGCATCACAGAGAAATAACTTTCCCGCGCATGAGAATGGTTCATTCAATCGATTTTCGATCAATTTCTCGAATCCGTTTAGGCAAGACTCAAGGTGGCTACGTTTCAACTGGCCCCGTTAACTGGGGCTTTCGGAAGGTGAAGTCTGGCCGAACTGCTTTAGAGGATTGGAAGGTTGAGTCCATTTAAGGGGACCCGGTGGGCTAGAAATTTCAAAAAATCGATTTTTTTCTCGATATTTCGAAAGT
This sequence comes from Ophion obscuratus, assembly GCA_964007375.1. Classification (NCBI taxonomy): domain Eukaryota; kingdom Metazoa; phylum Arthropoda; class Insecta; order Hymenoptera; family Ichneumonidae; genus Ophion; species Ophion obscuratus. The sequence goes on from OZ023313.1 coordinate 57,305,642, forward strand.
ATAGTATCTTAAGAATATACTGTGAAATTTTCATTCGGAAATTCCCAATATTATAGCTTCTACAGCCTATTAACCAGGTAGAGAGCGGTCCGCGCGCTCCTAATGGGTCTAGCGCTCGGAGCGCGGCAGTTGTCCCGACCCTTCTCCGAAAATATATACCTGTATATAGTATATACTATATACCTATATATACCCTTCCCCTCCCCGAAATACGTATACCTATTGTTGAACATTAGTAAGGGAAACGGTCATTTGGCTTTCCCCTGACTTGATCATTACAACGTTTCGTCTTGACGAAGCAACATCGAGCAGTTTGAAATAAAATATCAGAAAATATGGATAGAAAGCAAGGCGGCGACTCTTCTAGACGACCATATTTTATAGGGCGTAAAAGATCTTTCAAGGGCAATCGATTCACTATCGAAAATACGACTGATTTTACGAGCACTTCTGCGAAAAAATTAAAAGACAATGAGGAATTGGAAGTAAACGTTAATCCTACTTTCAATTATTGCATCATCGAATTCAGCGTGATATTTTTAACGTTGCAGCAGTTGTTGAAGTGTAAAGATTGTAACGGTGCAGTCACTTTTAGCAAAAACGGACAACGTGGTCTAGGATTCAAGCTCTCTGTGAAGTGTGGGTGTAAAAAAACTTTTATTTTGTCTTCGCCGTCAATCGATAAGGCGTTTGAAATCAACCGTCGACTTGTTCTCGCCCTGAGAATGCTTGGAGTAGGATTTGAAGGCATGACAAATTTCTGCGGTCTCATCGATCTTGGACAAGGAATTTGTAATAGTACATATTACAGCATCGTGGACAATATAAAAATTGCAGCTCAAGCCGTCGCGAAAATCGTTTTCAAAAAAGCATTGAAAGAAGAAGTCGAGTTGAATGTAAAAGCAGGGCGTCCCGCAGATGAACTTTCTGTGTCTGGTGATGGATCGTGGGCGAAACGTGGACTCTCATGGCTTCTCGGTATTGTCTCGTTAATAGGGAAATACAGTAACAAAATTTTAGACGTTGTCATCAAATGCAGTATATGTCAAGACTGCTCAAATTGGAAAGGCCAAGAGGATACGATTGAATATGAAGTGTGGTATCGAGAGCATGAAGATCACTGTGACACAAATCATACCGGAAGTGCTGACAAAATGGAGGTAGACGGCATCGTGGAAATGTTCAAGAGATCGGAAGAGTTATGCAACGTGAAATACGCGAACTTTATCGGAGATGGCGACACGAAAACGTTCAAAGCCTTATTGGACACAAAGCCTTACGGAGATGATTTTGTAGTTTGCAAAAAAGAATGTGTTTTGCATGTTAAAAAAACGTTTGTACAGGGTGCGCCAGAGAAACTTACTTATTTGAAAGGTCAATAAAAACAAAAGTACTTCAATTATTGTTTTAAATTTTTTTTTATTTGAGAATACAATATCCTAATTTTTTTTTCATGCAGTCTTGAAAATGACATCGGATAAATGGCGACCCCCATTGCGCATACACTGATGAAGTCGATTTTTGAAATTCGTATCCACTCTTTGCAGCATATCAATCGGTATGTTGGCAATGGCGTCGCGAATGTTGTTCTTGAGGTGTGCTATGGTCCGTGGTCGATCGACATAAACCAGAGATTTCAAATAACCCCATAAAAAGAAATCACATGGAGTCAAATCTGGAGAGCGTGCCGGCCATTGGAGATCGCCTCTGAGAGAGATGAGGCGGTCGGGGAAATGTTGTCGCAACAAATTCATTGAGTCTCGTGCTGTGTGTGCTGTGGCTCCATCTTGCTGAAACCACACGTTCCTAACGTTCATTTCTTCGAGTCTTGGAAGAAAAAATTCCTCGATCATGTTCCTGTAACGAGCTCCATTCACGGTAACTGCGCGTTCGTTTTCTTCAAAAAAATAAGGACCAATTATTCCCATTACCGACATCGCACACCAGACAGTAACTCGCTCACAATTAAGTGGCTTCTGGCGAAGCTCACGTGGATTTACACCACACCAATAACACATGTTTTACTTGTTGACGCAGCCGGAAATGTGGAAGTGAGCCTCGCCACTGAAAAAAACGACCGCGTCTTCAGGCAGGTTGTCAACCAGCATTTCACATGCATTTTGACGGGCAACAAAATCGCGTTCAGTTAATTCTTGCACAACAGCCAATTTATAGGGATGAAATTGAAGGTCTACATGGAGAATTCGTCGAACAGTGGTGTCAGAAATTCCCATAGCAGCTGCGTGTTTGCGAGCCGAACGCCGGGGAGAACGCACAACTGACTGCCTCACTCTTTCGACATTTTCCGGAGTTCTGATGGTCCGTTGAAGTCCATTTCTGGGTTTAGCGACACTTCCACACTCCCGAAATGAGTTAACCCACGACAGAATCGAATTACGGCCAGGAACGAGTCTGTGAGGAGGAATTTCAAAACGAGCGCGGAAGGCACGTTGCGTAGCAACAAGTGAGCGACCGTTAGAAAAGAAGCTCTCGACTGCGAAGGCCCGCTGCTCTCTAGACCAGAGCATGATGGCAACTGACTGGAGGGAGAAACAAACTTGGGAACTTCCCCCTCCAAATGCGCCCCCTCTCGCCCCTCTACTTGCCCAACGCACCGCGCGGGAATTTTTTCAAATAAGTAAGTTTCTCTGGCGCACCCTGTACAAACGTGCTCTTGACGCGAAAAAAAACATGCACAAATGAAAAAAGCAACAAAGAAATTGACAGAAAAAGAAGAGGGAAAAAAGACAGCAGAAAGATAAAAAATCGAGAGATAAAACACCGAAGCGTCAACAATTGACGAATAAATTATTGCAAGAGCTGTCGACTTATTACGGTCTAGCAATTAGACGTAATTCAGATTCTACTGAAGGGATGAGAAGTGAAATATGGCCCGCATATTATCACAAAATTTCAACAGATGAAAATCCGCAACACATGTACTGTCCTCGAGGTTCCGAATCGTGGTGAAAGTGGCGTCAAAGTGAGGATGCAGGTACTTTAGACACCTACGAGCATCCGCCTGTTCTGGATGATGAAGCACAAGAAATGTTGAAACCTATTTACGAAGAATTGACAGCAGAGAATTTATTGGAAAGGTGTATTGGCAGTAATACGCAGAACAATAACGAAATTTTCAACGCTTGTGTGTGGCACCTTGCGCCGAAACATCTGTTTGCCGGCAAAAAATCATCGATATTGCCACCTATATTTCCGCTTGCATATTCAACGAAGGATTCGCATCGTTATTAAAAATAATGGAGACCATGGGCATCATAATCGGGCCACAAGCGGAGCAACTCGCGCGAGACCGAGACGGGCGGTGAGTATCGAGCGCCAACCGTAGGAGCACCGACAACTCCAAAGAGGCTCGTACAGCTCGAAAAAATGAAAGGAGTGAGCAAATCGAGGAATACGAACGTTCCGAAGGGACCCTATATGGTGCCGGAATCGCGGATTAACTGTAAGTATTCAAAATTTTCTCAATTTTTGAAAATATCTGTACCTCAAACTTTAAACTCATTTATCTCGAAACGACTTTTTTCAGCACAGCGGTGGTGAAAACAAAAAAACTATTCAACCGAATCACTTGAAATTTGGATATGTTGTTCACAACATGTATGGCTATCGTCGTAACTAGAATCATAATTTTATTTAAATAATTTCCTATTGTTTACACTAAAAAACTAGTGAAAAACGACCCGATTTTACGCTTTTTTTTCAAAAGCGCGCCATTTTGTCAATTTTTTATTTTTTCGATTTGTTCTAGTTCCGACCATAACTGCACTCTTTCTGATTAAGATTCTTCTTGAATTTTGTGTTTCAGATGAGTAGAAGTCTCGAAATCACCTACGCCGTCCGGGTCGGATTTTTCGAGAGGGTCATCTTCAGCGACATTTTTATAATAATAAATATTGTTTTTAAAATGAAAAAAAAATTTTTTTTGTATGCTCAATAAACGTGGTAATAAGCCCGAAAAGTTGAAACATCGTTTTTTTAATTTTTAATGGCAAAAAAAATCGAGAAAATAGGTGAAATTTTCGTGCTCTAGACCCCCTTAAGTATAATTCTAAGATCGTCATTTGTCAAATTCTATCCGTTGCGCTTTTCTTCCGCCCAAAACCGAAAGATTCACCGCATTCAATTTTAATAAAATAAGACAAATTTAGCAGGAATAGCCATATAACATTATATAACACCTTAAATGAGTTTCCGCACTCGAGTTCTAAGTTAAACCGCTGTTTTGTACGTAACAAGAGCATACATATTTCATGCATGCGTATTCCATTCCAAACGCCCAGAAACTCTTTTCAGCCGTTCATTAGATAAACCGCAAATGTTTACTTTTCCTTATTTGACCCCTTAACCCCCCCCCCCCCCCCCCAGTGCCCTTTCTAGTAAAAATACTGTAATTCAATTCGAATTGAGATTCGTGCATACCCATCTGCAACATGAACCCCTTAAATAATGTTGTTGATAATCCAGACACTCCCTCCCCCCACGTAACGGGACCTCAACGCCTGGCTGTAACCCTCTTTTGCTTTGTCGTCAATAATTGCGATTTTTTTTCATAGACATAACTAATTATGAAACGATCGGGTTTGTACTCATTTGATGAAGTATATTTTCATCTAGTTTTATACCAATTTTTATGAAAAAAATCTTTAAAATAAACCGAAATGTGTGCCCTTATTTGATGACGGAAAAAAAATTCTCTTCATTGTCCCATCGGTATCTTTGTAAAAGGTTATCTGTAAATAAAAACTCGACAGTTTATCAATACTATACAAATGTAGTTATCGTTATGCGTAGCCGTTCATTTATTTTGGTTTTTTGTACAAAATGCCGACAGTGTGGGCAAGTTTTTCTATTTTCAAGGACTTTTTTTGTACAAGCAGTCTTTGAAAATAGTAATTATAAAAAAATCACATCGCCTACGTACAACCTTAGTCACTGCAATTACAAAAATCTCAAACAAAAAAATTAAAAATCGGTTGATAAGTTTTTGAGTATTCGCTGGGGCAAGGTCGAAAACAGTAGTTTCGAGAAAAACGCGATCAAAGTTTTCGGTCCGTTTTTCTTAATATAAAGTTAAGTTTTTTCTAGAATATTAATACTTACATTAAAGTATCTGGTTGCGGGCGATATGACGGTTCTTCATCTCCATTATATTTCACAAAATAATAAGAGCCTGCACTTCATTTTTTGTGAACGATGCCACACCTGCAGGGACTGAGGGCACTAACCGGTCGCGCTACCTGTTTTCACTAAAGTGACTGTAACTCCGTCAATGTTCGGACTTGTGACTAAACATTTTGCCAACATATTTTTAAGTAAATTTACTTTTAAAAATTACAAAAAAACATTTTTTTTGTTTAAAATTTTGCTTGGAAAAAGTGGTCAAGGGGGAAAGCTACCGAGCATGTTCTTGCATTGTGATTTCCCCCCTTAACAGATATTTCGTATGGAAAGCTGTCAACTTTCCGCGGTAAAATTGCGCGCGAGTTTTAAATTCAAAACTTGAACATGGACACATATTGCTATTTCTGGCACTTCGAAAATCGTAACGTAACGCAAACCTTGAACGGGGGTTCAAGGTTTGCGTTTGAGGGTTTAAAATTTGCCTCCCCCCACATACGTAGAGCGTAACGCCTCGTCGAACCGCCCCCCCCCCCCCTCAATTGCGTTACGTAATTTGCGTACGCCCCCATAATGAGCCTTCTCGTTTTCGAAAACGGAACGATCACTGCGTTTCGACGAAGTTGTCGAATTCATTTTCAGCCAAAACATTTGTACGCTTTCTTTTTTGCCCTTAACTCATGTTCTAAATTGCATTCTTTTGGCGAAAAACTCTAAGATAAACTCACTTCCTGAGAATTTTTGAGGTCGCATTCATTTGTTTATTGACGATATAGCGAACCGCTTTTTAGTTCCGCAAACGGTACATCCATCCAGCGCGGTTCGAATCGTTAAGCCAGTCGTCGAGTCTCTCATAACGACCGCGCTTTTTTATTATTTACTCATAGTCAGCTTTTTACGCTGATTTGGATTTTCCTTCACTGATTTAGCGCGGCTTACAGATACATAAAGCCCGTTCGACATTCGCCTTCATGTCACACTCGCACACTCGAACGCTTTTGTCTTCTCGAAACATCAGCCACGGTTTGACATTTCTCGATGACTTTCGCGCGCCCATGACAGCCATTACAAGAAGATAGCATCGGAAGCTCCAGCGCCTACGCCATTCGCGGCTATTCTAATTCCGCCGTTCCTCAGAGTTAAGTTTGAATTATCGTTCAATTTCGAGTTTTTAATGTGGTTTTTCTCTGTAATATTTTTTTTTCAACATCTTCGATCCGGGTCCTGCGTGTTCGAAATCGAATCGACATTGCTTCAGTAAGCGTGGAACGCCATTTTCATTTATTTTCAATTGTTCTTTTTTTCTGTAAACATTTTTTTCTCACATGGGGACTATATTTTTTTCCAAGAGGGCGCGAAAAGCTTTGAAAAAGCGCACCTCAACCATCCTAAAATGGCCGCCCGAACATTTTTAAAATGTAGGTGGCCACCCTTCAATTGTCACCCTGCACGTTATGTATACAGGGTATCCTTTGTAAATCGATGAACTTGAAGGTCTTGGTAACTGTTGATACTAAAATACGTTTCGGACGGAAGTTTGTAGTTTTTAACCCTCAGGGTACGACCTATAAAAAATCCTGTTGAGTACGATCATGGATTAGGCTAACCCGGAAACTTTGATAGACTGTATCTTGGGTTGTAATTCATCAATTACAACATTTTTTTCCAATAGATCGGATATTTCCTTAGAAATATGTTTTTTTGCGGATTTGTTAATAAAATTTTTAACCCTTTGATTAAAAAAAAGTTATAGTTGAAAATATAAACATCCGTCCTAAAATTTTCATCGCAATACTTTTTTTTCAAAAGCTTGTATTTTCACGAAAAAAACGATATAGACATTTGACAAGCGGCTTAAGAAAACTAAAAGGTTGTACTTTCAAATGGTTTTGGTCGTTTTCCGATTCATTAAAAAAAAAATTTCAAGTACGAAAATGGGCATCATTTGATGTAGCGAAAAAAAAGTTATCGAATGAATTCATCATAAGTCTCATAAGAAAACATATTTTATACTGTAGGAAATATTCGTTATACATAATAATTGTATACAATAATTGGGCATCACATAAATACACAACATAAATTGTTTTAATATTGGATTGGCGACAAAGAAATTTTAATTGTACGAGAACAAAAAAAGATCGTTCAATGTGAATGAAACATTCAAAACTGATCTGTTACAAATTATTAGGTGCAAGTGCAGCATATTTTTGACATATGGTCTCGGACCATCGGCTTCTCGTATCGGACACACTTGTAAAATGTTTTGCGGTAAAGCGAACTTGGACATAAATTACATCGTTTTTGTTTGGGCATTTTATTGTCAACCACTTGGTGCCTGACGTCCAATTCTTCTGGAATATCGCCAGCTGTCAAATAATCTTCGACCGCATTACGTACATAGATGGGCAAAGTAGGAGTCGCCGATAAGGGCTTTACGAGTTGCATGCACAACTCCATTATATATGCCATTCTTTTCATCGGGGAGTTACTTCGATTAAGGGGTAAGGCCACTGTAACGGCCCAAAAAAAAAAGGTTTTTTCACTAATTTTTTGCTCCCGAAATTGAAGGTATTTGAAAAAAAACTTTTAATGGTGTTATCGGGCATACATTAAACTTTATTATAAAATTTTTTTACAGTAAAAAAAAACAAAATGGCGTTTCCACAGCTATCTTCCCGGGACATGTTTTGCTTCCAGGGCTCCGCGGCACGCAGCACCACTGGTGCACTTTTGAATCTAGAACAAAAAAAAAACCATTAATCTAGAGGGCTATAGCTAGAGAATGTCGATCGGATTTTAAAAAGTATCAATTTTTGTGGATTTGGCGTGCGTTTTTAAAAAATAATTGATCTTTGACGAAAAAAACGGCAAGTTTTTTGTTAATAAAAAATCAATAAATAAAGTTCTTGAAAATTCCGATCGACATTCTCAAGATAATGTAAATGTTCACATCTGGTTAAAATTTCAAGTAAAAAAAATGAAAATTGTTCGAGTTATGCTGCGTGCCATTTTGAAAAACCATGTTTCGAGAAAAACGCGTTTAAAGTTTTGCGAATAGTTTTTTATTGGAAAAAATTTTAAAAAGAAGTTTCGGAGAAACTTAAACTATTTTTTATTTTAAACAAACTATTTTTTAAGCCAATAAAAAAAAATCGATTTTTCAAAAAATTTACAGTGGCCTTACCCCTTAAAATGGTATAAGACGTTTTCCTAGCCATTGTATACGGATGACATTTTTTGTCAAAACTGTCTGTGCCACCCTTTGTTTGATTGTAGACGAGTCGCCATTGTACGAAAAAAACAAACAATACATATGAAAAATAAATATTAGAATACACATATATTCAAAGTTATACGATCTAAACATATTCAAAATAATGCAATTTTACATACTAGTATTTTGGTGTGTAATATGTAAGAGATTTCGGGACGACGCCTTCCGCTGCACACCCGTTCTCACCGATAATTATCTTTATTATGCGGTTTTTTCACCTTTTAAGTTCAAATATATTATAGGGGTCGTTAAAATAATGTACGTCCATTTCGGAGAATTTTTTTCAAAACCATGGTTTGTGTGATGTTCAGTGCGACCTGGGTAAGAATTACCCTGGGGCTCGAATTTCAAATGCGTGCCCTTTCTACACTCGGTGGCGGCTAACGCTGCCAACCGACCTTCCGACAGTTGGGCCCTTAAAGCCCCCCCCCCCCCTCCGCCCAGTTCGGACCGCCACCATCGATTCCTACGAAAATGGCGCAACTTTGAAAAATCGCTCGGGTTCCGCTAACCCAGATCGTATCTTGAGGGTTAAATAAGCAATAATTCTGAAAAAATAATGAATTTACCTACTACCAAACTTCATCCGTAGAATATCTTACTATTTAAAAGTTGAAACCTGAGATAGTGAATAAGTTGACAATAAGCATTAGAGCGGTCTTCGTGTCTGAGGTAGCAAACTTTTAGTAGGGCTTGTCCGGGGCATATGCCATACTTGGAAAGTTTGTGTATACGTATGCTCGCATACTAACATTCGCACACATTGTACATGTGGCAACGTCACTGGCGAGGACAATCAATCCCGAACCCTAATTATACTTATTATCGTTGTTGACAGTGCCGTTATTGCAACTCGTGCAGTGTACAAATCAAAGATATAATCAAATGGAGTATCGGTTACTCTATAAAGGATGTTTTGTGAAGACTAAAGTTTTTTAAAGCCGTCCACGGAACGCGTAGTGTTCGCAGCGTTGCCAAGTCGTCCGCATCAACTCATTCGGCCTGAAACATACGTGTCATCGAGTATTTCATACTTCGGGCACTCATAAATTGAAACGTTTATGGCTAAAAATTATCATTTTCCTTTCATAATAACCGTAAAGCATTCATCTATCATACCACCGTTTTTTATGAGCTTCGGTCTCGTCATTTTTTCATTATCAACAGAAATATGATGTTTTCCGGGCCTTGTCTTATGGAGCACGTGTTAGTAATGCCAGTTTCAATAGTGAATATCTCGATAATGGGATATCTCGATAAATTGCCAAACTCTCTGTCTCACACGGTTTTTTGCATGTACTATCTCAATAGTTTTAGGAGCATATCCGGTAAACGGCTTTTCTGTGCGATCGCCCCGACGATATGCGAAGTCATGAGAGTAAAGTTCGCATCGTAGAATGGTATTCTTTTTTATTTCTCCAGTGTTGTTTGGTAGATTTAGAGGGTTTGTATGAAGTTTGATTTAAAAAAATAGAATTTCTTTATTGCATAGATCCATAGCCTAGAATCTTAACTTTAATTTGCAGCAAAGATTTTGTAAATTTTCCAAAAATTGACCGAGTTGTGATGATTTTTATGAAGCCAGATCACCCCCTGCGTTTTACCCTTTTTTCTTTTGTCTTTTTTCGAAACAGTTTTATGATACGGTGTGAAGGTGGTCGCTCATTTATCAACCTGGCACCTGACCAACTCCGCCCCGCCGCACGGCGTCTACTCGTTGTCAACGGGTGGTTAGCTAGGCGAAGGCATTGTTAACCACCCGAAGGCATTCCTAAGTTACCGAGGAGTTCACTCGTCGTCCGCATATGGACACCTTGCGAGTGAGGCGATTCGGTGACGCTACGGAGTTGACATGTGAGTGCATATGTATAGAAAGCCCAGATAGGAAATGACAACCGCTCAAGGCAAGGCGGTGCTGGTCGGATGCCGGGTTGATAAGCGAGCGACGACCTTAAGGCGAAGTAGAAGATCTACCACGTGACATACGAGTGCGAGAGAGATAGCTGAACTTTTCGAACAGACATTTCTCAGAGATTAATAATACTTAGGGCAAAAGAACATCATCAAGCTCTGCGTTAGGGAATTCTTCAGAACCTGATGCTTTGTTTTTCCTTAAAAAATTAACCATCTGTGAGAACATTGGGTTGGAAAATTTGTGAGGTTATGTTGACCTTGTACATGCCCTTAAGCCGTAACGCAAATCCTCTTCGTCTATTTTCTCCGCCTATTGTTCATTTTAGATCAACCTACTTAGTTGCCAGAACCACCTATACCGGTTGGCCATGCACCGATACCACCGCCGACACTTTCTTGAAATAATAATAACTTCATTGTTTATCAATATTTTTCAACAAAAGAAAAACTCGAACTTGGCAAGACTATTGTGTGTAAAATCCCGACCTCGTCATCCAAATACTCTCAGCAGAAAAAAATATGGACAAAGAAGTTGTATTTTGGACCGGAAGCTCATGTCAACCCATCAAAGGCCAACGTTCCTTATCAAACGGAATCATATATTTTTCGGATGCACCAACCTCAGTACTTCTCTGTCAGAAATAACGAAGTGCACCGACAGGTGCGCATTAAAAAAATGGATAAACCCCCTCAAGAAAACAAAGTTGACCTTCGTATGTCCTCCACGTGTCCATGGAGAGAAAACCTACACCAGTCAACGCGCCCCCAATATCGTTGAACATTTGTCCAAAGCATACATCCGCAGCAGGAAGACTAGAGGTAAAGAGTACGAACGCCTGTGGCGAGCCCGATCCAAAAGCATCCGTGAAAATGTGGATTTTAGTAGTTAGTGTTTTCACGGCGTGCGTCGCTAGTGCATGACCGCACCGAAGTGAACTAAGCGACAAGAATACAACCGACGTGATGTGTCATCGATGATTCCCGCTCGTCGTTCGTGTTGGCATAAAGCGTGTTCGGGGTAACCAATTTTGCGAATTGTGTTATATGTAAAAAAAAATAATTGTTTCGTTATAAAATATATTTAGTGATCTGCGGCGAAAACAATCAATCGTAGGTAAGAAAAATAGTACTTACATTCATAAAAAGAATGGTTTCGTTTTATCGTACCATTATCGTACCGAGTGACATAAAATTTATCACAAACGCGAGATATGGAGCAAGTGTCCCGTCGATGAGACAAAACGAGCAATATATGGATTTTTTTTCGTATATTGCACGTTTGGTCTCATGTCTCGAAAATAAACAAAATGTTTATTTTGGAGGCGTGAAAATGGGAAGTGAGTGGGTGAGTGGGTGAAATATTAATTTTCCATTTTCATAGAAAGTTAAATTAAATAAAAGCTTATAATATTGTTGGAATTGTTGCTTGGAGTGCCCGAACGCGAGACAAACTTGGAGTGCAGCGATCGATCGAGAACTGCAGTTAAAAGCAATACTCTCCATCAAGTTCTCGACAATGTTTCGGATATGAAAAAATTAGAGTACGTGGGATGCCAAGCACACAATGAAGAGCTCACGAAGAGAGTGATAAACTATTATCTCGACATGAGGAGACATTTCCTAGCGCGATCGGTCAACGAAAATAATCACGCAAAGAAAATTATCACGAAAGACAATAGGAAAAAATCAAAACTGTAAGATCGATTTACCTGTACAGCGTTCCATAATGTGCAAATATGATGTCTGATAATTTGTCAATCTTTTGTTTGAATTCAAAATTCTTATGAATTTTCTTGTGTCTAGGTTTTTGATGCTTTCGCAACGAAAAAAAAAACATTGACTCAATATCTGTATTTCGTTATTATTCTTTATCTGTACAGCGTATCATAATGTGTAAATATGAGATGTGATAATTTGAAAAACTTTTGTCCGGATTAAAATTTCTTATGAATTTTCTTGTGTTAAAATAAAAAATTTTTTGTTACGGTTTCCGCGAGGAAAAAAAACTGACTTTATTTCTGTTTGTCGTTATAATTCTTTATCTGTACAGCGTATCACAATGTGTAAATATGGTGATAATCTGTAAATTTTTTGTCTGGATGCAAATTTCTTATGAATTTCCTTGTGTCTATAAATAAATTTTGTTTGTTACTGCTTCCGCAACAAAAAAACTGACTTAATTTCTGTATTTCGGTATTCTCCAAAACAATCTATATGTAAGAATTCTGTCTATCTATATAGAAATTGCCTTCACCAACCGGTTGAACAACTAATTTGATGAAATGATCGCGCCATATGAATTGGCAAAGGGTGCTTTTTGCATATCGTACGGCACTGCCTCTACAATTCATTTGATCAAATTATCGCTCCATATGAGGGAGCGTATCGTACGGCACTGGTTTATTGCTGACTTTACTTCGGTGCGGTAGGAGAGCAGCGCCGCCTTTCTCGTCCTCACTTTTGCGGACGTTTCGACGACCCGGCGTTCGTACTCCTTACTGCGGATCAGGAAGGCTAGAGCTTCCTGATCCGCAGTTTGGAAGATCTTCACGATGATCGCTTTCAACGGGGCACCCTGTATATATATTTACAGAACAAAGTCGATAATTATCGAACATCGAACAATGATCACATCAGTCCCTCGCCGACAAAGAGAAGCTAAATGCTGATTTAAAATCAGCTCAAACGTGTTACATCGTAAAAATCGAATCATCGTTGAAAAAAACAGTCCTATAGTAACGAGTACTATCAACGGCAGATGTAAAAGTTCGAAGGAAAGGGACGAATATCGAGGCGATCGGGAGACGATATCGGCCAACTTCACAGTGTACATCGTCGCGACGCAACATCCTCCAGTTTTTCGTCGGAGCTGCGAGATTACGGGATCGAGCGTCAACGGGTAACGAGTAGTGACAACCGGTAATAACTCGTTAAAGCGTCGTACTCCTATCACCCAACCTGTGTAAAATTCTCGCTATTGAGGCGGCTCGGAAAATCGAGAGAAAAAAAAGCGTCGTTCGAGATCGGCGACATGCGCCTTCGGTGATCGCGCGGCCGTGTGACGTCATCTCTCGACTTCGGCCGAGCTCGGTCTTTTCCGCTCGCGTGAATTCGTGCTGCCCCCCCCTCCTCCTCCCTAAAACCGTTTTTTCGAACTGCTCGGTGCGCACTGGTCTTTTTTGCAGAAGTTTCGTGCACTCTCTCGAATAAAAGTAAGCGTGAAAAGCGAATGGTCGACGAGTGAAATTGGACACGACAATTGTCGTGTATGCGATAATACAAACGAATCAGGAAGTGAGAGATGCGCGTAAATTGCCGGGTTACCGGGTAACGCTTGAGTACCGAGGCTGGCCGCCGGTCGCGTTAAGAGAGCGTGTGCGCGCGCCGCCAGTGGGCGGAGCCAGAATCTACGGTGAGTTCGTCGTAACTCACACGCGCGCGCCCGCGCTCCAAAGTTCCGTGCGCGTTATATTGTACACACATCGCGGCGGCAAGAGAGAGAGATTGAGATACACCGGCCAATGGCCGACCCAACGTTGTCGCGCGCCGTGTACGTTTTGCCCGCGCAAACACTTTCTCGCACGTATTCACGATTTAGTAGTGATAATTGAGCCGATATTACACGTTATTGGTACGCACATCCGGCCACTGACGCGGCCCTCCGCCAATACTTCCCCCTCAACCAGTTATTTGTTTTCCGTTTTATTTTTGTTTTACTTTTTCATCACGTCTTTTCTCTCGCGCGCATCGCGCCATTTATACACGCGACACGAAAAAAAAATAAAAACAAGTGATTTTGCTTCGAGTGTGCCGCGCGGACGACGAGAAAAGAATAAAAAAATTGCGATACAGCTGCGTAATTTCGTGGGGACATCGGCAACGGAAGAAACGAGTATGTCTGTGATAATAACTATGCATAAAGATATCGTACATATGTATATGGGTATGCGTATGTATGGGTATATTCGTGCGTGTGTGTGTGTGCGTCTATAGATATAAATATATTTTTACGGGTCCTCACACCGCGGGAACTCGACTTTGGTATATCTACGCTATCTCAATGGAATTACATTCCCTCTCGCGTAACTTCGGTGCCCCGATCCCGATTACGATCCCGCGTCCCGCGCTATCCCCGCTTCCTTCCCCTCTTCCTACGGACATCTTATCTATGACCTTTCTTTTTGCTTCAATATTTTTCTCCGGCATATACGTAACGCCTAATGAGAATCTCGCATGCATTCTCCGAGTGTTTACCGCTGAAATAGACGCCGCTCGAGATTCCCCCCCCCCTTCTTCTGGCGCTCATCCCCCCACCGCTTTCCCTCCGGCGACTGCATTCCCGCGATGTTTTGTATACCGCGTATAAATTTCGGTAACTTTCCCTCTCTTTCTCGCTGCGGCTTCGGCTCTCACTTGCTCTCAATCTCCCGCGTAGATGATCGCCGTGAGCGTACGCACATGCAAATTCCTCATAGCAGCAGGTGCTCCGGCTATTCGAGCTTCTAGAAAATTCAAGAGTTTACATTGTCGGTTTTCATGAGCATTATAATAATTTTTGCTCTTGTGCCTTGAAGCGCCATCATATAGATATAGCACGTGATAACTTTTGATGCATGTTTCTCTATGTGTATGCATATGCTGTGTCTTTTGGGATAGTTTCGAAAGAATTCTGCAGTTTGCCAACAATCGTCAGCCTGTTGGTATATTTTTTGTTTCGGGTCTGGTTATGCAGCTGATGCGAAAAAGTTTGAGAGTCGTAGGGCTTGTTGCCATAATTCATCGGGGCTCTCGCATTGCAGATTGTTATGAAAAAATTCGAGAAGACATAATGTCAGAGGCTTTCAAAGTTTGCACATCAATCTTTTGGACAGATTTGAAACGGTTGCTGGGATGAAACGTAAACGGAGCACTCGGAATTCCTGTATCCGTAATTAAGAATTTATAGAGGTGGAGGCAAGTGGGATGTGATTTAGGAAATAAATTAGAAGGCAGCTCACTATGGAGTATTTGAAAAATGTATCACCATAGGAAAAGTACTCTTTCGAGTATCTGTTCTGCATTCATGAAAAATAATATGAATGAAGGTGCAGAGTTGGTTATCGAACTTATTAATATAAACACACTAGCGAAGTATTAGAAAAAGTTAAGCAGAATAATTGCTGTAGGAACAATTAGTCGAAAGCATAATTTCAATGGATAAAACATGGCGGATGGGTGCGAGCGAGGGGACGACCAAAGTTTGGGAAGAGGACTACGCGAGTACAGGGTTTGCTAATTTTTTTCTCTTCCATCCACAGTTCATCGTTTAGGCGTGTTTGCGATCTGACGCAAAGATGGTCGAGTCGGATCACGGAGAAGCGGCGGAGGAGATGAAGACGATGCCCTTGTCGGGTGGTGGAGACGCCGAGATGAAGAAAATAGAATTGGCAGGCAAGAGGCAACGAGAGGATTCATCGGAGGACGACAACCATGAGCCTCTGCCGAGCAAGAGACAGCGCAGCGAAGTCAACGATCGCGCGTCAGAGGCTGAGAGGGACAAAACATCCGAGCCGATGCACAAGGCCAATGGCAACAGCAACGCCCTCAACAATGAAGATAATATGAACGCAGATGAGGAGGAGGAGGAAGACGAGGAGGAGGAGGAGTTGTCCAATGAGAATGCGAAAATCGCGTCAGTGAACTCAAATGAAAAACTGGATAACGTTGATTTCTCGGGGGAAAAGGATAATGGGGATAAAGCACACAATGAAGCATCAATCATCAACGAGGATGCGGAGCAGAAGAGCAAGGGTGTCGATGATAAAGACGCGAAAGAGGATAACGCGGAAAAGGTAATCGGCAGATGTTACCAGAGAATTACGCGACCGTTTTTTTGTTTGATTTGTGATTTGATTACGATATGCAAAAAATATATTTTTTTCCTTTCTTCGTTTGCACGCAGAGGCTGCGTGCAAACGAGCGGCCGCCCATCCCAGTATTGGCCCAGGATACTGCTCGGCGAAAGCGTACGGAGGAACATTGGTGAAAAAAAAACCGTTGCCTCAAGTTGCATTTCGAATTTTCAGAACGCCGCGGGCTCCGAGGAGAAAGCCGAGGACGACGAGGAGGACGAAGAAGTTGACGACGACGGGGTTTCGTCGAGCAAACCGAAGGGCTCGGAGGAGAAGCAGCCCGGCAAGCCGAGCGTGAGCAAATCGAGAACCAAAGATCCCGAGGTTGTGGACGGTCTCGAGATGTCGGTCGAGTGCGCCAGCGACAAGGAGGAGTCGAGCTCGGACGCGGAGAACGACGAGGAGAAGAAAAAAACGAGGCCGAAAACGATAATCGTAAAGGCGAAGCCAAACGAGTCGGAGCTCGACGCGAGTACATCCGAGGCGGAAAAGTCGGAGGAGGTTGAGGCAAAGGAAGAGAAAAAGACGAAGAAGGTCGCGACGAAAGGTGCCAAAGCGACGCCGGAGGGCAAAGGACGAAAGAGGGGGAAGAAGAAGGGCTTCACGAAAGTTGCGGTCTCGGGTAGTGACGAGTCGGACGACGACGCCTCCGAAGACGAGGACTACAGTCCTCGTACCAAAAAGAAAATGAAGAAGACATCCCCGGCTAAGAAAACACCCGCGAAAACGCCCGGCAAGAGACGCGGCAGAGCGCCAAAAAAAGTCGTCAAACAATCGGAGGACGAGCACTCGGACGAGCAGGACGACGACGAAGAAAAATCGAAGAAGCCCAAGGAAAAGGCTCGCAAGAAGTCGGTAGGCAGCGAGGAAGAGGAGAAGAGCGACGACGAGATCAGCGAAGCCGTACGGAAGAATGGAAAGAAGAATAGCAAAGCCGTGAGTATATATTTGGTCAAGGACTACAAGACAACGCGCTTCGAGTGCGTGAGGGTTCCGCAGCTCCTTAGCTATACGCTTCACGGTTCTTCGTAAACTTGGGGCCCAAAGAACAGGTCGATGTTTAATATTCTTTTCGGACGAGGGTATTGGGACGACGAAGTCGGGATTTTACACGCAATCAATACACAGCCTTGTCAAGTATGAGTTTTTTTTTAATTTAAGAATATTGATAAACAATGAAGTTATTATTTAAACAAATGACCGCTGTTGACTTGACCAATTGGTGTAACTGATTGAGGAAACCAGGCTGATTCAAAATTAAGAATAAAAAAATGTACTTTTACTATAGTAATCAAACTTTCATACGATTGAATACTTTTTTGAAAAGTACGAAAGTTGCAAGCTGAAAAACTTTGATTTTCGGCAGCTAAACCACTTCAATCCGGGGGGGCATGACGAAATGACAAGGGTTATTAGTGCCTACGAAACCTTCAGAACAAAAAATAACCTTGTTATTTGTATTTCATTAACTGTAAATAACTTTCAGCGACCGGAAGATGACAGGAGGATACAGGCCCTGAAGAAGTATTTGCCCATGGCCGGTATAACAATAAAATCGTACGAGCAATTTTGGGCTGGCTGTAAAACGAATACGGCGCGTTTGGCCCGTATGAAGGAGGCGCTCGCCCTGCATGGAGTTGTTGGCAGGCCGACAATGGACAAATGCAAGAAAGCAAAGGCGCGAATGGAACTTAAAAAAGATGTCGAATCTTTGGGTCCGGTTGAAAACATTAACGAAGGTACAGTCTCCCGATACGCTAATAATTACTCGTCGTAGAAAAACTAGAACATTTATCGGGAACATATGCGACCTTCTGTTCCCCAAATTGTCTACAACGTTTTGTAGGGAGTACAAGACGATATTGTCTTGCCCAAACAAACACGTGGTGTTAAAGTTTTCATCGTTGAAATGCAACGAAAGTTCTTTTCTCGTCGACCAATCGTTTTTTTTTTTAACACATTCTAGCTGTGAATATTAGTAAAACGTTCCGAAAGATAGTTATTGGAAAAATGTAACCTAAATTTGCAGAAGAATAGCCTAGGCGAGAATGAAAATAAATAATTTTTGTTGTATTACAACGATGCAGACTTCAAGACCATCGAAACAAAAAAACATTGGAGACGTCTTCCTAGGAAGGGACATGAGAAAAGTAAAAGAAAAAACGCCTTGTAGCGCACTTGATTTTCAAACTGGATTTCTGTCGGCTGAAACGACGATAAACTTTATCGTGTCTCATCGCAATAATCATACCGGCACAAGTTCCCGAGGCAATTTGCCCGACACTCTTCAACTTCGTGCCCTGTACCCGTTTCTTAAAGACTCAAGGAGTTCCTCTCGCGGAGGGCCATATTTTGTGAGGGCATAAGTAGGGCCCTTCTGAATCATTGGTAAATTAAAGTGGCGACTAATAAAACAAAAAGTCACAACGTATTATTATACCCAACGATAAACTGGAACAAAACATTGCGCGCTAATTGAGTAGAATAAGACATTTTTACATTTTCTCTGAAAAGTCGAGGCTACGAACATTTTTCTGTTCGTGACGTTTTTCAAAAGTTGTATCATTAATATTTTCTTGAAACATACGGTGACCCCCTCTTTATTGTCGTTACGGGATCTCTAGATTTTTTTAGACGCGTCAGCAGCTTATATCAGGCATCTAAGGTTATTTAGGGTTATATACATTGTTAGATAGAAATGTGGCCAGCGTTCCATCTCCATAAAGTGCCGTATAAATGAGACGATTTTTAGAGTCGTAATTTTTCGTTAAAGCTTCAGTAACCTAGCTTGGAATTTTACCAGTATACTGGGGTGTGTTTTACTTAATTACAGGCAAAATTAAGTTCATCGTTAAATATTCGGGTTCGTGAAAGGAATTCCCTAAGCCATTGAATTGGAAGTAGTTTTAAGTATACAGAATTTGTAAAAGAAATTATTGAAAATGGCGGCGTCAGAGTCCAAAATCGCCGCGTACTTCTCGTGCAAGGTGTTCCGCGACCAGAAAGATTTCTCCTGTAGTTTTCAACGTAGAACAAAAAGACCAAAAAATCTTTAATATATATCCAAAAAGCTGTGGAACTGCGTAAGGAAAGTAGAAAATACCTGCTACAAAAAAGGTAGTGTAGATTTGAATGACATTGAAATTTGGATTGTTGGAATGCTACGAAAATGATTCTCTTTTCAATTGCTCGATTTTCTTTTTGAATGACTCGAATGACTTTTTTAATCGCTTGTTTTCAGATTTATTATTCAAATATGAAAAAAACGATTTTGTAACATAGCAAAAATGTGAAAACGAAAATATAAGAAAGAATTTTCGTTGCACCCCAACGATGGAAACTTTAAGACCATAGATTTGAATGAAAACTTCCATTTTTGAGCAAGAAATGAGAGTAATTGTTAAAAAAAAAATGAATAACCAATCGAAAATTCCGTACGCCCTTCCATGAAGACCGCACTTGAGAATATACGTTTGTAATATGATGTGAATCTGTGCGTATTCGGCCGAGTTACGTTTGCTGCCAGTTTAAAAAACACGTTTTTGAGAAAGCTCGTTTAAACTTTGAACTAACATTTAGCAATTTAAATGTTCGATGTGTCTTCAATCTGCAATTCCAGCACCATACATTTGGCCCGTGAACTGACCATGGTCCTCGCTCTGTTCTTTTCTGAAAATTTGTCAATCCTCCATTGGCTTTACCCGCTAAACATCGTCCCCACAGAGAAACCTTAATCGGCGACAGAATAACGAATCAATGTGGAAGTTGCCGATTCGCACGAGCTTTTGCTTGTTTTTTTCACCAAAGCATTGTCTCGTAATAATTGGAGGGGAAACAAACCCGTTCGAATGATTAAATTTCCTCAATGTTTCATGTCCGGCGTTTAAAGGACGAGTGACACGAGCGAGGGGAGGCGGCAAGGCGGCCACATCACCGAAGGCGGACACGCCGTCGCGACGGGAATCACGAGGCGGTTACAAGAGGGTGTCAACGCTGGTTGACAGTGATTCGGAGTGACACGCGCGCTTGATCAGTCTTTCGGCGCCTATGAGGGATGCGCAAAATTCGTCGAACGAAAATCGCCCAGAATGAATATTTTTCTTTCGCTCTGCAGCAAGTACCTAATTATAGAATCTACAATTATATATAGATATATACGATGATTAAGAGGAGGGAAAACATGAGGATATTGAGGACACACACGAGACAGGCGAAACGAGAGACAAAACAAAAACAAGCATAATTAAACTGCCCATAAGA
This sequence comes from Ophion obscuratus, assembly GCA_964007375.1. NCBI lineage: Eukaryota > Metazoa > Arthropoda > Insecta > Hymenoptera > Ichneumonidae > Ophion > Ophion obscuratus. The sequence continues at coordinate 57,326,123 of OZ023313.1, forward strand.
GGGTGCTCGTGTTCACGGGGAGATTGAATGGGCGATTGTTCAACCTGGTCCATCAGAATTAACGACGCCGCGACGCTGTGAAATCGGGCTTCATCAATGAAACAGGAAAACGAATATCAATACGAGCAAAAAAAACAACAAAAACGAGACAAAAAATACTTAAAAAAAAAACAAAAGAAAGCATACTTGGCGTCGACCTTCCACGATCGTTCAAAATTAAGTTTAACAAATTTTAACTAGACGAAAGCACGGGTTCGCTGCCCGATTTCCGGATTTGCGGGTGTGCTTTTGTGTTTTGCGTGTGCGTGTGAGTGTGCGTGCGCGCGTGAGTGTGCGAGTATTTCTGCTCCCGAGTGTGTACATTGAAGATTGTTTCTGCCGTGTCCAATTGTGCATATTAAATATATCCACATCTTCGATCGAGCGGCCCCGGAGGGCGAAAAAAACAACAAAAAAATTAAAATAAACCATTAACGTCGAATAACGTCGTCCGCTTCATGCGTCGGGTGGGCGACTGAAAATATTTTGGTACATATTCCGGCAAAAAAAATCTTTTGTACTGGCTTCGCTAAGAATATAAATGATGACGTGAGACGAGAAAATGAGGGAAGAGAAGAAGAAGAAAAAGGAGGAGGAACAATTAAAAGGAAAATACTAAAAAGTAAGGATAAAATATTTGGCATGGAAATATATGTCGAACGGCGAATCTTACACATCCCGGAATGAAAGATCGAGTTCAACACTTATTTTTTATGAATTATTATTATTATTATTATTTGTTAATTACTTAGATTCGAATGACTGCAATGCGTCTACGCTCGTTTTTCGCCGACCATTGAAGAAAATAAAGATTCAAACAAATGAAACGAACATTTTCAACGCCACGTTGCTCCGTCGTTCAAACGAAACTTGTTTTTTTTTCCTGCTTTTAACTTTTTTTCGCCGAAGGACACAGTCCGTTGTTTGCAGACGGGTCAACCACCGCTCGATTTATTTCGAACACATTTATAATTGGTAATTTCATTTTTATTTGATCTCGTTCAATATTCAATGACACTGAAAAAGTTTATAAAAAACATGAATAGTGTAAGTGCTTTTGGAGCAAAATGAATCGGAAGACAGTCGTGGAGAATAACGCTGCACTCGATTTTCTCGGGCACTACCGGGGAAACTATGGGCACGCTTTTCCCGGTTTTTCAATCAGATGCAAACAAAATTGCAATTTTTTTTCTTATCAAATTCGCACGGGACTACTTTTTTCATCGCTTTTCCCTCGCGGTTTTTTTTTTAATTTGAACCACATAGTTCTCGAGTTATCTCGCACTTTTGAAAATTTCACGACTTTACGAAACGCCGAATAACCTCGCGGTCACAAAAAATCGGTCGTAAATCTCTGACCCTTCGACTCCCTCTACAAATTGCTGCTGCCATTCCTCAAAAAGTAGACAAGCGAGTTCATAAGAGTAGAAAAATGGTAAAAAAAACACCCATGCTCAATGTCATCCAGTGAGTGGACAAAAGTACGAGATAATATTTCAAAAAGCACCACAGAGGAGCTATTTTTTCAAACATCCCTTTACGCCTTTTTTCAGCCGAGCTTTGCAACTTTTCGTGCGGATTGAAAATGCCTCAAGTGTACCCATTTTGTCTGTCGGTACATATCGAGAATTTACAAGCGTATTTCGTCGCTATTGAATAAAAATAAAGACTACAAGTTGTACGGATCTCCTTTCGAATGAACATCCACAAAAAAAAACCTCGACACGATATCGAATCGATTTCGCAAATACCGAAAGTTGGCCATCCGTACATCGCTCTATCTACGTACCTCTCTGTGTTTCTTTACGTATCTTTATTTCGCTCGTCGACGTTTATATCGCTCGTCTCGTAGCGACAGTAAGAAAATTGAGAGAGAAAAAAAGTTATAAATCATCATCGTCGACACGCAGTCTTAGCTGGTCAGCTCGTTCAGGAACTTCGTGATGCATTCTTTGCTGCAGAAAGGCCGATCCTCTTTGATCGCCATTTTTCCATTGAGCAGGCTCTTATTGCAGGTCGCGCAACTGAAGCACCGATCGTTCGCGTGGAAGTTGAGGTTCTTTACGGCCACGCCCTGCTGATCGGCCGCTATCAGGCCGTCGCAGGTACGACATGTCTTCGCGTATGTTCTCTGATAGCATGGCAGGCACAGCGGTCGATCGTTCTCGGAGATGTACTGTTGGCCTGCCAACGGCACGTCGCAGTCCCAGCAACAAAAGTGTTTCACGTGATAGTTGTGACCCTCCGCGACCGTGTACTCCCGCACGAATATCAACTGCAACGTGTCAGAACAATATTTATTGCAAAAGGATTTCGACCAATAACCATTTTTCATTACAATCGGGAGGATCTTAATGCGACACAAATCATTTTCAAGAATATGTAGATACTTAAAATTGCTCATTTGTATATTCGGAAAGTCATTATTGTCGGACAGTAAATTTAAATTGTCCTCTTTACTCTTATCCGCCGTAACTTAAGCTCAGATGATAATACTGATAATCCAATAATTACAACTTAAATTGCGCACTGCTGATACCAATGCCACTTATATTTATGCAGTTTGTGGCACTGGAATACGTATCGATGTCGCTTTTAATGAACTTAAAAAAATGTTAAATTCGCATATCTTTTGATTGAGTGAGCCGATTGCGATGGAATAAAACCTAAATGTTACTTTCAGCCTTATATTTTCCTCAATAATTAATCCACATTTGGTCAGTAGTTTTTACGTGATGCGTGCACAAACAAAAGTTCCAAAAATGATCTTGGATTTTATCATTCATCCTTTATTCCTCCCAATAATTTTTTTGCAAATTATCTTAGTGTGCAGACATGCAATGTTGACTAATAATACAAAGTCCAATAATCATAACTAATAGTGTAATAATAACAATAGTAATTATTATTGTTGTTATCATTACTATTATTGGTTCTATTATCATTATTATTGTCATAATCGGTAGGATAATCCCTACACTTGTAAACGGAAGAGTCTGTTCGTTTGTTATATCATTATTACTCCCACTATTATTATTATTATTGTTAGAATAAATAATATGAGATATGTTAAAAATACTTGGTTATTTGTGAATAAGGATTACGATCGTCAATTCGTTATACGAGAAATTAAAGTTTAAACTAAATGCGTACTGCTATAAGGTGAAAGCAAAAAAAAAAAAAAATATCCGACTTGGAGAATAACGCCGCATGCAAGTTTCTCTTTCACATTTCGAACAGTTCAATATTCAACATAGGCAACGTTCGTTCTTAATTTGCACTTGTAGTTTCAAGGCTCTTTGAACACGGGCTTTCTAATTTTACCGTGAATTGTCTATATGAAGAAAGAAACTTGTTAAAAATAGTGCACACTATAAGGCGTGTGAAAGCGAATAAAGACAACCTTGGAAAATAATACTATCGGTTTTTCGATTTTATACCTTGCGGCAGATCGGTATGCAACCTAGCAAGCGTTGTAAGGGGCAACATCATCAGCTTATTATTTGAAGTTGATTTTAAGGGAGGACACCACTAAAATTACTTCCGTTATTCCGATTCCGATTACCAATCGTTTTGATTGAAAACAATATTTAAAAATCCTTTGGACCTTCAAAAATATGGTGCCGAGTCGTGTATAGCTGAAAAAACAGTTTTAAATTGATTTTCGAGCTATTTTTGACGGGAGTTTTCGAGCGCTGTAAAGCGTCTCCGGCGAAGCCACGTCGGTAGGCGCCGTTCTCGACTCTTGTAAGCCTATTATTTTTGGGGAAAAAGTTACCGATTAAAAATAGTTTTATTTTCTACCAATAGGTAGCATTGGATTACGGGGAGAAAATTAATCAGTTGTAGCGTCTATAAAATCATTGACATCAAATACGTTTTTCTCAAAACCATGTTTTTGAAATCGGCATGCCGCAGAACTCGAACAAGTTTCGTGCAATCGACTGAAAATTTTAACTGTAGCTTCCTAGATTGCTTTGCCAGTCAAGTACGAGCGCTTCTTTCGATTAATTGAAAAATGTAAAAAATAGATCACTTTTTATATGAAAATAATGGTCGAAAAAACGATTTTTTTTTTCATTTTTTCTAATTTCCCGGCGTACTTGATTGCTAAAACTAATATATTTAACGAAATATATTGATATATTTCATATACGAATATATTTCACTCTTACAAGGGGACAGTACGGCAGGCGGATTTTTGTAATTTTTCGTACTCATGGTACGTGAAGTTCAGAGCTCGAATATTAATATCCCAAAGCAGTTCGACGCCATATTCAGAAATTTTCGAGAAAATTGTCTATGAAGTTTTCGAGCGCACTCTTATCCCACAAAGATGCAACAATATTCGAATCGGGCTCGTGGCGTACCCGGTAGCACTCGAGTCTAGTAATCGCGGGGTCGCTGGTTCGAGTCTCGCTTCGAAATTTTTTTTTTTTTTCATTTTTTTTTTCAATTCGCATACCTCCGTCATTTAAATATCCCGATAAATTTTTGTTGTATATAATCACATATTATTATATATAATTAATATAATATATCTATATATGTTTATATATGGACAAAATCCATATATAGTTATTTATGTACAAAATTCATTATAGTTATACATAATTATATATTTTCTCATATATGATCATATATTATTTATATATAACAATAGGTGATTATTTATAAAAAAATAAATAAATAATCCCGGGATAAAAATCATAAAATCTATGCTAATTCACATATATGTAATTATAATTGTCAATGATAAATGCAAGTCTTATTTTTGATTATCTCTTGCTTGAAATTGCGATTAGGCGACATAAAAATATCCAGTAATGATATTTACATAAACTCCCTTGTAGATTAATAGAAATATAAATAGAAGAATAAATGTTGAAATATGTGAATATGACGCTTGCTTTGGCAACCGTCGATATTGTGAATAACAGTTATGCGTACATCGTTTGCCTTTGTCCTGATCAACTACCTGCGAAGCGAGCACAGCTGCTTGTGCACAAAAGAAAAATGTTGTTGGTTATAAATATTGATACTTGAAAATGTATGTTTATAATCAAGAGATAATTAAAAATATGACTTGCGTTTTTTCATTTAAAAAAAATGAAAAAAAAAAAAAAAAAAAAAAAAAAATTTCGAAGTGAGACTCGAACCAGCGACCCCGCGATTACTAGACTCGAGCGCTACCGGGTACGCCACGAGCCCGGTTCGAATATCGTTGCATCTTTGTGGGATAAGAGTGCGCTCGAAAACTTCAAAGTCAATTTTCTCGAAAATTTCTGAATATGGCGTCGAACTGCTTTGGAATATTAATATTCGAGGTCCCCTTGTTAGTTGCAGGATTAAATTTACGACAGTTCTATTCTGTGCCGCGGAGAAAGTTGGCTGAAAACCAGTGGTGCTATACGGCCGTCATATGGAAGAAGGCGGCAACTATAAATCATCGAAAATGCGTTTTACTATACAGAACGATGGGCAATTTTGTACTGATTAAAACGGTACCAAAAACGCATTTTCGATTTTTTTTTGTAGATGTCGCCTTCTTTCATATGACGGTAGTATAGAGACTCGGGCGCCTCCATTTTGTATTCCTTTGACAAATTTTTTTTTTTACATCAATATATACCTAATAAAGCCTAAAAGTTCTTTTGACTATCTATTTGATTCCTTTCTTTAAAACAAAGTTCCAAAAAGAACGGTCGAAAATGGACGGTTACAGTGGTATCCTCCCTTAAAGAAAGTAATGAATTTTATTGGAGATCCACAACTGGTTTCTCAGAGTATCCACGAAAATGACTGGAACTACATTTTTGAATACTTTTTCGATACAGAATGGCGACATATTAGCGTTATTTTGGAAAGCATATTTTTTTCGAAATCAAAGCGTTCCTTAATGTAGATATGAAAAGTTAAAGTTCTGTGAATTGGTTGAAAATGTCGATTTTCGAAGTAATCGAATTTTAACTTAATTTTGTTTCGCGACGAGAAATATTTCTAAAGGAATATTCATCGCGAAAAGATATTTGTAAAATGCTAAAGGTTTCATATAAAAAATATAAAAACTTCCACTGCGGAGGATGAAAAATTCGCTTCGCAGTTAGTGTGCAGCCACTGTGTATTAAAAAAAAACCTTAAACAATTCTTTGACACCAATCTTTTGTTATGTTTTAAGAGCTTACACCTAGTTGAAATTTTCGATAATATCGATTTTTGGTTGTCGACGAATTTGCAAAATATGACATTACAAAAATATTCTCTGCGAATTTCAAGGCGATCCGTCCAAAACTGAGGGAGTTATGGGTAGTTATAGGTAGGTTCCGCGAACTGGCGAACTTCAAACGCAGTTTTCACAAAAACGCAGTTTTTTAAATCGGTGACCACGATATTTCAAAATCCCTCCACCGTCAACTCCAAATTTGACAAGCTTCTTTAACATATCAAGAAGCAGGCTTGAACGAAGGAATTTTTTTCGATGCATGCTTTTTTCTTCCTCAACGAAAATAGACCGTCTTTATCACCAAAAATCGATACTTCTACTTTGGACTGCAACCATTTTTTTAAAATCAATATTTTATTAAATCCTTCTTCCAAGCAGTAGACAATTTCATGCAAAAACAAAATGCATTTGACTTTTTTATTTCAGATGATTAATTCTGAGCAGCAGTGCTCACCGTGAAGTTTTTCAAACAGCGGTCTGCACAATCCATTCTATCTACTACACTTATGAATATTTTTCACTACAAAAATTGTAAACCATACTCTTTAATGTGACGAGGAAAAAATTGCAAACGCGCACGCACTTTCTCAGAAAAATCCCAAAAATTCACTTTTTTTCCGACCACGAGCTAGGTGTAATCCCTTAAGGTAGAACGAGCGCGCGCTCTTGTTTTCTATAGATTTTCTTTAAATTTTAACCAGCCCATATCATGCATGTTTGAGTGAAAATTCAGAACAGTCGACTATTTAGATTGGGAGATAATGGGTTTTGAAATTGCAACATTTAACACTGCAGGGTATGCATGGAAATTTACGCAGAATGGTGTTCCGTAAAAAATATTTGTCTCCTAAAATAAGAAGACATATTGGAACACCGCGTCGTTCCAAGTATCCAATGACGTAAGTTTGCGCTGCATATTAAAAATAATACTGCAACACAAGTTTTTATTTAAAAGTAATTTTTAATTGAACAAAGTTTTCAATTACTTATGAATTAACCAACACTTTTATTTGTCAATGAAGATAACAAACAATATAAAATATTAATAGTTATAGCGCAAATATTTTTTCTATGATGAAAGTTTTTACCTTTAGGAGCACGATAATTTTTTTTTTCTCGAAATATTCAACAATACTGTCCTGCGGTGTTGCCATATGTCTTTACTCAACGTTTTTAGCAAAACTGAGGAGTAAAGGCGATCCAAACTATTTTCACTCGTCCCCTAACTGGTTTGCTGTATAAACATAATTTTTTTCATAATTTTCTAAACAATAGAATGATACGACGAATTATGTGACCTGGCTTTTGGTCAATGCAGACCCTGCAGTGTTAAAGTTGGAACTTTAAAACCCATTATCTCCCAATCTAAATAGTCAACTGTTCTAAAGTTTCACTCAAACATGCATAATGATATGAACAATGTTTGGTTAAAATTTGAACAAAAAAAAATTGACCTTCAAATACCCAATATCGGTTTTGGGGCTAAAAAAAGTCCAAGTCTGAATTTGGACTTGCAGTGTGTGTTCGAACGGCTTACCTCGTCGCACGCGAAGCACCTCGGTATTTCAAGCAGGGTTGCGAGATCTCGACCGCAGTAGAGTTTGCCTTTGTAGTAAAAGTAAACGAGATCGGCGAGTAGTTCGTTGCATACGGAGCAAACGAAGCAGCCGGGATGCCAGAAGGCGTCGTTAGCTTTCTCAGCGGTAACGACAACGTCACCAGGTCGTATGGATTCCCGGCACTGATGGCAATTTTGGGTTCTCGATTGGCCAACGCTAAGTTCTTCCATCGCGCCTCGGAGGCGATCAACGTTCACGGGATTTTGCACAACACCCGACGAGACTCTCGCCTGTTCGGGAAAGACCGGATTCTTGAGATCCTCGGACGTAACGAGGCTGGAATTTCCGGGCCCGTAATTGCTCAACTCGGCGCGCAACGATTTGCAACTCGTGGTCTGGTCCCCGCGATTATTGGGCTCTCGATTGATATTGTCCTCGGGATTTTCCGATTGTCCAGGCTTGGCCAAGTAGTCGTCGCAAATTCCTCGCACTATTTGCTTCCAGGGTTCCGTGTGAGGCGCGCCCTTGACGCTACCGTCGTGCGCTTTCGTCGCGGATGATCCGGTGTTCCGCGGATCGTTGGATTCGCGCTTATCGAAAGCCAGGCGATTTTGCGCCTCGCAAGGATGTCCAATTGCCAATGGTGACGAATTATCGCTGTTACGGATCGTCGGATACTCTTGATCGGCATCAAACACACCGGGGACAACGTCGTTCCTTTCGGTTTCCTTATCGAAGGCTCCTTGTCGTCGCAGCTGATCGGCACGTTTCGATCTCGCGTCGGCTTGCTCGTTCGCACCGAGTCCTCGGGATCTCGTCGCGTTCTGGACACTCGCCGGTTCCTCCTTCGCGTTGCTGTACTTCGAGGTGAGTTTTTGCCGTATCAGCGAGAGTCCTCGCTCGCTGAGAGTACTGCCGACGATGTCGGCCGCATTGACAGCGCTTGGCGGTAAAAGCGCCTCGTTCAGCATTTTCTCGGCCAACAAGGAATTTTCCCGTTGCCGATTCGCCGCGGTTGCCTTGTCTTCCGGCTCGTTGGCTCTTGGACGCTCCTCGAACGACCTCGACGGAGCTCCGACCATTTCCGGCCTTACGGACGTTGAACGAACGACTTCGTGATCCATCAGCCTACCGGAAGTCGCGTGGTACGTGCCTGAATTATTTCCGGCCTCGACAGCTCTCGGAAGATCACCGTCGCCCAGAAAAGTAGCCACGCCACGATCATCTTCTACGAGCATACTTGAGGCTGCGAACTCCATAACCGGATTGTACGGCACTTCGGCAATTCTCGCGCCGGAAGTAGCCTCCGGGCGATTCTCGTTTTCGCTCAACGCGCCGCGCTCCTCGATCCTACCGCTTCGAGGTAAATTAACGGCTGGATTGCGAGTTCCACCAACGGGCAACGAGCTCGTCACGTGTCCATTATTGGAAACGTTCGCCAAAGCCCGATGGTATCTGCCTTGCGGTGAATTCACGCTCGCGGCATTTTCCACGGCTGCTGGTGAACGCACGCTCTCCATTCGGGCCGACGTAATCGGGCTCGGTTCTCGTCGCGCGGCTGAATGCCCGTCCCGAGGAATGTTCGTCGAGTCCGCCGGGCAACTTGGATACGCGACTTTTTGCACGAAACTGCTGGGCGTTCGAAGATTCAAGCTGTGACCGAGCTCGGGTTGGGCTTGCCTGTGCTTCGGACTGAAACGATTCATGTCGGTCGCGTTCGCGGGTGTCATCAGCGAACGGTCGAACGGACGAGCTCCCAGCGCCTGCGAGATTAAGGAAAAACGATATTGGTCGTTTGGGTTTGATGGGTGGATTTTTTTTCAGACTTTCTATCACTGAATTGGGCCTGATCGCCGAAAGAACTGAATAATCTCCTCTCGGAGATAAAATTCGTATTGGAAAAAGAATGATAAGAGGCAATGCAACACGGAAAAATGGCAAGGCTGCAAAGTAACTATTGCCGAGACATTGAGATTGGAAGTGCATGGTTATAATGAAAATTCACATTGCTCCAACTTCTATTGGTAGTTATCGCTCACGAAAAAAAAACCCTTAACAATTTTTTAAGATATTCAGGCACGATTTGAAAATGTAAAAAAGAACTTTCGTTGCATTCCAACGAGGCAATCTTTGAAACGATCCGAGACAATAATAGTCTTTGACAATTACCTTTGTGACTTTTCCCTGACCGACGTATTTCTTCAGATTTTCCAAATACTTTTCGAACTGCTTTCTCTCGGAGTCGCTCAGCTCGTCGCAGACCTTGTGATCGATGTCGTGCAGTGGAAGTTGTCGTTGCAACTGTTGTTTTCTCAGCGCAGCACCGGCCGTGCCCTTTATCGGCAATTTATCCTCGGGCAATGCCTTCATGTAATCCGCCGCGAGTTCCTGCGTCGTGTTGGGCGGTGCCCACTCGAAAGTCACCTCGTCCTCGGCTTGTTTCTTATTCACTTTCAGTACTGCCGAACAAACGAATTGCATTGTACGCGTCTCGTCGTAATCATCGCAATCGAGCACGAATTTCAAAGCCAAGCGTCACAACTGTGGATTATAATTCACCAAATTTTCTCTCGCAACATCCGAAGCTTGAAATTTCAAGATTCAAGTACCAATTCGTCAGTTACGGTTTATAAAAAGTCAACTCGAGGAGCACAAATTGTTGAGTGTGTAAAAAATCTTGGACATGTTTGGGTTATGTAATTACGATGTATTGATGTCTACAAATAAGCTATCAAGCCACAGTGCGTCGTAATGAAACGCGTTAAAAATTACAAGGTAAGATAATTGATATGAGCTTTGGATTATCAAAGACGTACCTCCATTTATGGGCAATTCTATTGCGGAGTTAAAAAAAATCTAACTAATATTCAAGAAACTAAAAATCGAAAAATTCGCCCAATTTTTTGCAGTGCCTCGAGCTCAAGTTAGGCTACCGTGAAAATTAAAAAATAATCGATAGTCGCTTGAGGCAACTCAAATTGAAGAGGGAGCTCCAACATATGACGCAGGCATTACAACGATAGACCTGCTAGTTAAACTTTCAACGCGATTTTCCCGGAACAGTGTTTTTCAAAACAGTGTACACGATTTCTCGACATCTAATGAACGGATTGACTCGAAATTTGGTACACTTATTCAGTGTAATAGTTGTCTAGTCTTGACCGAAGGTTTTCTTCTCAACATTCTTTTCTCATTAGCTACTAACAACCATAATGTTATTTTTCCTCGAAATAGCGAGGATTTTAAAAAAACTATTTTAAAAACAAATAGTTAAAATGAAGTATTTTAAGAAAAAACACTCGTTTTTTTTGTTTCCGATCAACGGGGTGGCCAAAATCAAGTACACCTTTGAATTCCTCACGTTCAAAGGTCCTTTACGAGATTGTTTCCAACTTCTATAATTATTCATCTTTTTTTATGAAATTTGGTACACAACTTTGTTAATGTACATACAAATAAACGTCCAAACAATTTTCCAATCGTTTTACTTATTCGTTAATTTTTTTTTTTAAACAACCTTCATTTTACGGTCATCGCAGTAGCCTAACTTAGCCTCACAAGAAAGTAAAGGAATTGAGGTAAGCTTTTCATGATCGACTCCATATATTAATCGCTCGAAAATTTTATCGTCCTGATTTTGCAAATCTAATTATCTAATATTCAAGAACTAAGAAATCTAATAATTTGGCACATTCTTTGCCACGCTTCGAGCTTAAGTTCATAAGACAGCAACATTAATTAATTCACATGAGTCAACGATTTATCGAATTCAATGCGCATCCTAATCAATTAATTGGCAATTGTTATTCAAAGCTCAGTATAACTCAGTTCGTTCTATAAAATGCATACCCGGAATAACATGTGTGTGTGTGCGTGTTTGATTTTTAAGAACCACTTGGCGTTGGAGATTCGGCTTTTTTTCACACATACATATATCAATGCCAAAGACACGCTAATCCCATTGCCATACCTATCATCTTTCTGTTGGGCTTTCCGGAAGGACCGAACAAAAGATCAAATTGCGGAAACTCGTCATTGGGTACATCGTGATCGTCCCTGCTGCATTTGCAGTTTTTGCAAATTTTTCGCCAAAAGTGAAGATCCAAGCCGGGGCAGGCCGTGCTGCACGTCATACAAGGCGCGCCCGCGCCGACTTCGTGGGCCAAACGTGGCTGTTGAAAGAATTATATTTATTATTCGTTGACCCGGATTGGTTATTATCGATCGATCATGATATAGACAGCGTGTGAAATAATAATTGATTTTATATTTATTCAATTGACAATTATAATTTATATACATAATTGCAGAGTAATGCATGTTTACCCGTTTTTCATGACCTCTATCGTTAGACAGTATTTATTAGGGACTATTATGTTTTTGTATGGGATGTTTGCGCTTATGGAGCAGTCCTGTAGTGGCATAGCATTATACGGAAATGAATACTCGTCGAGTGGACTGTACATCCGTAGAAAATGTTATTCGAAAAGGAGAAAAATAATCGTCTAATGGAAAAATTTCTCGGGGTGTGATACGATTTACGATACGTGGCTCTGTTCACTCACACACGTACACAAGCAATCGTACGCTCATCTAATCTCGGATCGCTCGAGGGATTGATCATTTGCTTTGTCAGCACGAGCTAAAAACGAGGTGTGATGGCATTTTTGCAATTATTCGGATACGCACACAAGAGAAAAAATGCAAAACGATCGATGAAAAATAGCGCAATACGGAATGGGTGAGGATCAATCGAATGACGATTAATCAAACGGCTATTCTCAATTGTATTCATAGTTGGGATGCATTGAGTTTTGTTTTCTGTTGCATATTTATTATTTTGTATCGAGTGTTATTTAATTATAGTATTTTATTTTGACATTATTTGTTTTTAATATTTGATTTTTTCTTTACTCTACTATCATTTGCTTGTTTAGTAATTCTTTTATTGTTTGTTTGTTAATATTTCAATGTTTCTTGTAATTCAATTTATTTATACTTTCTTCCCAACGTTTTGTTTGCTCATATTTGTTGCAATTTTATTTTTCACGTTCACTTGTTTACATTTTCTGGGAATATATTTTCCAAGTTTATTTTTTAATATTTCTTGTGCTTTCATTTGTTTATTTTGTACGCGACGAAAGGTATTCATTGAAATAATGATACGTAGACGCAAAATCAGCGATAATTACTCCGAAACGGGAAAAATTCTTAAACGCATCATACAAGAGACACTAATAAACTTTTCGTCTGCGGTTCTTTAATTTCTATTGAATATTTATCACTTGGTTCGAGTGTCATTTACATTTAGTTTTTTATTTTTAGATTATTTGTTTTTCATATTTGTTTTTTTTTCTTCACTCTATCCTATGCTTGTTTAGTATTTCTTTTATTATTTGTTTGTTTATTTTTTTTCTTTCTTGTAATTTAATTTATTTATGCTTTCGTTCCAACGTTTTGTTTGTCCACATTCGTTGCGATTTTATTTTTCACGTTCTCAGCGACGATTACTCCAAAACGGGAAAAAAATCCAAAACACATCACACAAGAGACACCAATAAACCTTTCGTTTGCGGCTCTTTAATTTCTGTTAAATATTTATTATTTTGCTTGAAGTGTGTTTCACTTCCAGTTTTTTAAAAATTTTTACAGCATTTGTTTTTTAGATTTCGTTTTTTCGTCACTCTATCATTTTCTTGTTTAGTCATGATTTTTTTCATTATTTGTTTGCCAATTATCAAATGTTTTTCGTAATTTTAGTTATTAACGAGTAAACGCATAATCACCGACGATTACTTCGAAACGAGAAAAATGTAAAAACACTAATAAACCTTTCGTTTGCGGTTCTCCAGTTCCAGCAACCATTTTGGCCGATTATCTTCTGATTCCATCTTATCGCTCTGTCCCATTTTTCGCAACGCGAAAAAAAATAAGCGAGAGAACTGTCAGGGCACAAACTGTTCCAACGACGTTTGCGCGATCACCGACTCGCCGGATGCTCAAAGTGTTCTTTCTGTTTTTCTCTTTGCCGTTTTCGTTAGTCCAGGGATAAACATCCGAGAGAAGCCAGAGTCCGCCCGCAGCGCAAAAAGAAGTAAACAAAAAACCAAAAGAAAAAAGAGAACAACAACAATAAAAAATGCACGATAATTCTTTAAAGTCGCTCAATCGTATGGAAGTTAAAACAAAAGTTTCAACGTCGAGTTAACGTGCGCGCGCGCGCACTCGTGCATCTCAGTCACAAGTTTGCGAGTGACTGCCTTGTGGCTTGTTGAGTACAAAAGGCCCTCGGTTACCTCTGAGTCATCCGTGGCTACACGAGAGTATCGCCTTCCCGTCGCGCCCCTCTGTCCACTTCGCCCGATCTCCCCACTCGGTTCGCGGCTCACCAGCTGCAGGAATATATCGCCCCTGGAGCATGCTCTCGACGAAAGACCGCAACGGTTGAGCTTTCTTTATTCATCCGCGAGTCGCCTGTACCTATGGCCAACACAGGCAGTACAAAGAATTTCTTTGCTCAAGCCAAGGCGGCCTGCAAAAAATTTAAAGAAACAACAATCAACGAGCATCAACGAAAATAAGATCGGCGATGATGGATTCACGAATTTCTCGACTTCCGGTCCCCGGTCCATTCTCAGGAGCCTTGGTTTTTTTTCAGAATAAAAATCTCGAAACAAACTTGCATTGCACTTATCAGTTTATTCGACTTGCAATGTCGTGACGACGGTTTTTCATAATTCGCCTCCTCGTGGAGGAAGTTTCGAGAGGGAAATAAAATGAGAAAGCAGCTTGCAAGTCTAAGCGCGACTTGCAAGTCTCAAGGTCGTATTTTAATGATGGAAGGTCATTGTTTACATCGCTGTGGGAGTAAGATTTTTTTTTGGCTGGAAATTTGAGAGACCTGAAGTTTTGAGGAAATTCTAGGGTCGGAGGAGATGATGAAAATTCAGAGATCCTTAATAACCGGAAATTAGATACTGACGAGTATTGTATCGCACATTTGTTTGGTCAATGCTTCAGAGATGTGTTAAGTGTTACGGTATCAACGTGTGATCGGCATTTTAACGGGTTACACGCCTAGCTAGTGGGGGGAAAGAAGAGCATTATTTTCTGGGAAAACGCGTGCAGGTTTTAAATTTTCTTTTACCTTAAAGAATATAGTTTTAGGTATCCTTTTCAATTTTTGTATTGAAAAATATTTATAAATGCGGCAGATACAATGGTTTGTGCAGACGGCTGATCAAAAAACGACCTTCGCTGTGACCACTGCTGCTCGGAACAAATCACCCGAAATTGATAGATCAAATGAATTTAATTTTGCATGAAATTATCTAGTGCTTGGGCGAAGGATTTAATAAAATATTGGTTTTTCGAAAAAATCATCGTAGTCCAAAGTGAAAGTATCGATTTCCGGTAAAAAACACTATTTTTTCTTTGATGAAAAACTATGCATCGAAAAAAACACCGTCGTTCAAGCATTGCTTTTCGAGGGGTAAAAGAAGCTTGTAAAATTTTAAGTTGATCGCGCATTGGTTTTTGAGATAGGTATCGTGGCCACCGATTTCGAAAAAGTCATTTTGAAAAAAACGTCTTAAGGCGTGAGATACAGTCAGAATTTTGAAAAAATCGATTTCTTTACCTTTATTTCTTTATCGATTTTCTTGAAGTATGATGTTTCGAAAATATTCCCTGAAAATTCCAAGTCAATCCGATGAATAGTTTCCGGGATATTCCACAATTAGTGAAGGGGCATCGGGTCCCCATGGCAGGTAGCGGCTGACAAACGCGCAGAATGCTTCAAAGACAACAACAAATTGACATTTCGGAAGCTTCCACATTGGCAGAAGCCCTATTCTATGGGCCAGGAATTGATGATTCGATGTAAGTAATTTTTTTAATTAGTATTTCTATACATAAATCAAGTGTAAAATTGGAAAACTCTTCCAGAAATTTTCAAAAATGTATTACTCAAAAACTATAAACTTAAGCAAAATTTTATAAACAATACCTTCGTTTTAAAATTTTCCAAAAGGATTTAAAAAAATAATTCATCCCAAATAACTAAAATAAAAAAAAAATAGTTTACCAATTGGCTATAAACAATTGAATGCTCGACTTTTCGGCAAAAAATTGTGATATTCGGATTCAGCGGATCAAAATACATAAAAAGTTTAGCTTCATCCATCGAGCTCAAAATTTTACGAACATATAATACTGTATCCACATCGAAAAACTTTAAACGCGTTTTTTCCGAAACTATGTTTTTCAAGTCGGTGACCACTATAATTCAAAAACCACTCGATGGATTTTGATGAAATTTAGTGTGCTTATTGATAGCATTAAAAACTAGTCCTTAGTCGAAGGACTTTCATTTTTGTTGAAAATTTACATATTTTTTTAACAAATAACGAGCGACTTTTTGTTTGAATATCGAAAGTTATCTGTCGGAAGCCGCCATTTTGTTATTTTATGAAAAAAAGCTTCGATTAAGGACTAGATTTATTATTAAACTAAAGATTTTTATTGCTTTTTTGATTTCAGATGATCCAGTAAAATTTTATGATGGTCACCGCAAAGCACTACATGCTGAAGGGGGTCCGACAAAGATGGCGATATTTTTATAAATAATCAATATTTTTCTTTGAAAATTTGTACAAGTCAAGTTGAAATATAACATACAAAGTCTGTATAACCACTTTTGTAAAACAAACTTAATTACTATAAAAAAAATTATTGAAAATGTTCGTTTGTTCACGCCTCTGACTGCATCTCACCCCTTAAAATTGACTTGAATTGACTTGACTTGATCGACTTGAATTTTTCTGAGAATATTTTTGAAATGTTATATATTTTAAGAATCCGTCGGAAACCAAACATTGATATTTTAAAGAATTTCAACTGCGGGGCGTACACAAATTACGTAACGCCAAATTTCCCTATTTTTAACCCTCCCCCACGTAATGGGACCGTGACGCCGGGCCGGACCCCCCCCCGCCCCACTATTCCGTTACGTAATGGGTGCTTTGTCGTCAATAATTGCGATTTTCTTTTCACAGACATAACTAATTATGAAAGGATCCGGTTTGTACTCATTTTATTATATATTTTAGTATATATTCATTTAGTAGTTTTTTTTTACAAATTTTTATGAAAAGATCTTTAATATGAACCGAGATATATGCCTTCATTTGTTGACGAAAAAAAATTCTCCTCATTATCCCATCGATATCTTTATAAAAGGTTATCTGTAAATAGAAACTCGACAATTTATCGATATCTATACAAATGTAGCTATCGTTAAGCGTAGCCGCTCTTTTATTTTGTTGTTTTTTTTTTACAAAATGCCGACAGTTTGGGCATTTTTTTATATTTTCAAGGCCCTTTTTTGTATTGAAGCAGTCTTTAAAAATATCAATTATCAAAATTTAAAAAATCTCTTACGTGCAATCTTAATCACTGCGATTACAAAAATATCAAACAACAAAAAAAATGAAAATCGGTTGATAAATTTTTGAGTGTTCGCTGGGACGAGATCGAAAGAAGTAGTTTCGAGAAAAACGCGTTCAAAGTTTTCGTTCCGTTTTTCTTGATATAAAGTTATGTTTTTTTTTTCTAGAATATTGATACTTACATTAAAGTCTCCGGTCGCGGGCGATATGACGGTTCTTCATTTTCATTATATTTCACAAAATAATAAGAGCCTGCACTTAATCTATTGTGAACGATGCCACACCTTTAGGGACTGAGGGCACTAGCCGGTCGCGCTACCGGTTCTCACTAAAGTGACGGTACCTCCGTCAATTTTCGAACTCGTGATTAAAAATGTTCGACATATTTTTGAGTAAATGTACTTTCAAAAATTATAAAAAACAATTTTTTTAAATTTCGCTTGGGGAACGTCGGCAAGGGGAAAAGCTACTGTGCAAGTCCTTGCACGTTGACTTTCCCCCTGAAATTTCGTATGGAAAGCTGTCAACATTCTGCGGTAAAATTGCGCGCGAGTTTTAAACTTGAAACTTGAACATGCAGAAATTTTGCTATTTCTGGCAGTTCTAAAATGGTTGCATAACGCAAACCTTGAACCCCCTTCCCCCCACGTACGCAGACCGTAACGCCTGGCCGGACCCCCCCCCCGCCCCGCAAATTGCGTTAAGTAATTTGCGTACGCCCCACATTTCTTCAAACCTTGACTCCGTCAAAAATCTAAATCCTTTGACCAATTTTCGCAAAAGTCAATACCAAAATACCATACTCCATTTCCGTATGAACAATCACCCAACGTTGAAAAAAGTGTGCAGATACAACACTATAAAACATTTTTCCGAAAAAGCGGGCTCCTGCCAAATGTAAATTTCGAGGTAGCCCGCATTTTTGGGTTTTCATCAATTATCGCTAAACATATTTAGAACATACTTCCCATATTACATTATCGGCGTGCACAAATTTAGGCAGGTGTCTCAAAAACGGCAGAAGTTCTCACGTAAGTAAAAAAAAATCTGCCCACACCTGTTCAGTTTTTCTGAATGTATTTTTGTAATGTTTGAGAAAATTCTGAAGAAAAAAATCCATTACAAACTGGAAAAAAATGTACTGATAGAAAAAGAAAAATAAGAACCCACCGATTTTTGGTCGTCTTGAGGAGCAGCTGTTCCACGAGCGTGCGCGTGCCTCTTATCGAATCATTCGACGATCATACGTGCATGACGTATGCGCCACCGCGTTATACTCCGAAAAATCGTGAGTCACCGATCATTTCCTCACGTAACTCTCGTAAAATTTCGCTCGTTAATGCACGAATTTCGTACGGTATTTATTTCTATTTTTTCGTCCCACAGACGATCAGTCTTCAGCCCTCGCTCCCTCGAGGCTACAAGTGCGAATTGCTAGTCCTAAATGTTAAATGACGTTTAGATTCAATTAGTATGCGCATGGACGCGGTATGCAGCGTGTCTGGTAAAAGGAAGCGTCGTATACTAAAAATGTCGTGTCAAATTTCATCGAGTTATTTTTTCAGTATGAGAAAAGGATGCAGAAAGGAGAGTACTCGCAGCGTGTCGAGCGCGGTTGCAGAGCGTGTGAGTGTACACGTATACTGTGGAAAAACGATCTCGACCCCATTTCACGAAGGGCGACGCGGAATCCGCTTCTTCAGCGTTTTTTTTACACGGTATGTAACACGCTACATGAACGAGACGTCGGGAAATTGAGAGAGGGAAGACACTGGAGAATTCCCGCATACGTGTATCAGTTCCTTCTCGCTCTCCCTCTTTGTCACTCCATACATATGATATACCAGATACATATGGTGTATCGCATGGTTACATATGGTATGTGCGCGTATATATTTATATATGTAAACTGGGTGAGGCAACAACTATTAGCAGTAGAATTATTTTCCACCCTACCACATTTAGGAGAAAACTTTTACTACAAAAGTTGCCCAGTTCGAAAGGGGTCATCTAGTGTTGGCTACGAGGTTTATCCAGGCGCTTTGGAGATTTTAAGGTCCCCTCCATTTTTTTAAAGGGACCACCATTTTTTCTCAAAGTTTCATCAAACTGAATATAAGTTGACACACTAAATTTTAAGATCCATGAAGATTTAGTATAAAGAATCGATAAAAAAAGAAATTCCAACGTTTTTAAGCCTAGAATCGACTGAAAAAACGGTGTAAAGAATTACTCCTGTAAAAGATGCTTAAAGTGACGGCCACCACTTTCCATGCACGCTTGCAATCTGATTCGCATTGATGGTATTGTCTTATGAATCACGTCAGTCTGTATTAACGAACAGGCTCCAATTGACGCTTCAATAGTTTAATACTAAGCAAAATTCAGGTAAGTCGTACGGCTTTGTTTACATTGTTCGCAACAAAGAATATTATCAACTTGGTTTGGAAAGCATTGAGAAGTTCGTGATTTCCATAATAACGTGTCTTCTCTTCAATGGAAGACACGCTACGACAGAATTTCCATCCGCCAGTACAGAATTGAATTTTCTGCAAAATGTTTTCTTGTCAAAAGCAAGAAGATATGCAAGATATGAATATGAATATAAAGCAAGCAAGATATGCAAGATATGAATATGAATATAAAGCAAGCAAGATATGCAAGATATGAATATGAATATAAAGCAAGCGGCTTTGTGTATACTGAGCATTATTCGGATGGTTTATCGATGTTCTGTGCTAAATTTTGATAGATCATCTGAAAAACTGGGATGTGGACTTAGTTTCTTGATAAAATTCTAAAAAAATAGTGGTCTCATTTAAAAAATGAAGGTGACGATGAAATCTCCGTAGTGCCTCCACTTGGATGAACCACGCAGCCACCCCTCGA